>VDFB02272838.1:0-16914 GCA_007258455.2 Sequoia sempervirens
ATTATTTTTACATACACTTGAAGGATGTTGGAAAATGTTGTGGAGAGTAGCTATATAGCTCTCAATTGAGTTTTCTTACAAGTTTATGAGGCCTTTTTCAATTAAACCATTTTGTGCACATACAACTATCGTCACATTCCATGAGAGCACATTTCATTGGGACATTTCACTAAAAACACTTAAAGACTCATCAAGAAATTAATTCTAAATGCATATACCATAATCATGCCATTCCACAAGCCTAATTTTTTTAGGTTTTTATCAAATAGTTAATTTTTCTTTTGGATTCTCCCATATTTCAAATATATATCTACTAGGGCATTTAAAAAATTAGTATTTAAAAAATCCCACTTTCTATTATGCTCTTCAAGTGTCCATGACCTATTATAAAGCTTCATTTTGCATAAGTTGATGGGATACAAGTTGATTGAAAAATATTGTAGAATTTGAATTTAAACTCACCCTTGCACTTGCTCAAAATTTTAAAATTCCTTTTCAACAAACCCAATTTTTCTATATCTTATGAGCATATTGTCAAGAAATTCAATTGCCTTGTGTCTTCTTTAACATTTTGAACACATCTAGAAGGAATAGGAAGTAAACAAAAAAATTGCAATGTTCTCGGATCAACTAAATAGTTAAGAGAATCCTAAAACAAATGCAATGGAAAAATTTAAAACATAAAAACCTAATTAAACAATCTAATTAATCTTAAAAGAAATATTGCACTTTAAATACACTAGAAGTAAATGCTTATAAATTTTACTAAGAAGTTTGTTATGAATAAAAAAGATAAAATTACTACAACAATGCCTAGTATACTCAATTGGTATACTTTTTCTAGACACTTGATGGATCTAAAAATCTTGTTCTAAAGCTCAAATTTTGGGACAAGTCAAGAAGATGAAGGTAAAGGTTGAGGAGTTAGACCTTACACCTACCAATTGCATTTCTTAGAAAGTTTCCAAAATCTATTCATCAAACCTATTTTATGAATTTCTTTATAACAATCTAGTTAATGAAATCCCCTCTATTTGAGACATTTAGCCAAACATTTCATGTGCTTTGTGTAGGCTACCACATTTTACATACATGTTTACCAAGGCAATTGTGACATGGAACAAAATCTGGTTTTGATTATTCTTTTTGGCACATGTAGGAAGGATGCTGGCAAATGTTGTGGAATCGAAATATTATGCCTTCTAATAGCATTTTCTTAAAATTGTGTAAGGCATTTTTCATATACTCATTTTATTATATGTCACTATCATTGTAGTTTATGAAACTATATTCTTTTAACATATTTTTTCAAATAGTTCACATGTTAGTGCATGCTTTCACAATTTACTATGAGATGACACATTCATGATATTTGTTGACCTGCAAAACAATATGGAGTCAAACGTAGTAGTTGACAACCAAGTCCTCTATTGAAAAGAGATTGAATAATCTCCCCAAGATCTAGGGGTCATAAATTCTTAATTTCATAAGATAACTCAGTAGTAAAATGTATATTATCTTAATAAATTTTTTGATAAAATTCAAATAAAATTAGTTGCAAAGTGACAAATCCAATTTTAAAAACATAAATTTAATTTATTCTTTTATTTTGTAAAAACAAAACTATTCAAATCAATTTATGGAAGACATATTTTCTATAAATTCACAAACAAGCTCAACATTTCATTCTAGAAGCTAGAAACTAATCTGCAGTAAACTAAAATATTTGCTAATTATTAATCTAGCAAATAACCATCGGCTCAATAGCATTTCCAACAAACACATGTTTTGTAGCTCAAACCTATGTGAGTTTTAACTCAACATGAAACAAACTGTGGAAACATCTAAAACGGATTGAAACAAAAGATTATATCTCAAATGAGCGACATAAACAATAGCCACCGTGAACTATTAGTTATAAAGCTCAATAAAATGCATTTACACAAAACAATACACAAGATACAATTGCTAGACATACAGTACATAAACAAACTGAGCCCAAAATACCAGGTTTCGCCGTCATATTGCATGAGCTGAAGAACTGTAATTCAGCTTTTCCAGAACCCACGACTCTCCAGACTTCTCATCCTGTGGAAGAAGTTGTAAATTGTGAAGAAAAATTTACAGAGCTGCTGTTGCAGCGAAGGCCAAAAATAAACCATCTATTCTCAGAAGAAGGCATCCATCTCCTCTCTATCTGCTCTTTTTTCCAGCAATTACCTTTTCTTCTACATTGCATATACCTAGACGCCTAGCTATGTATTTTCCAGCGAGGACCTTTCTACATTGTCTTTATTGAATAAAATTGTCTTTGAGTCATGCGTGTCTTTTCATAAAGGTGCCCTTTCACTTCATGTTAAGTGCTCTCAGTTCACCCCCATTTCCCTGTCTTTTACACTGTGTACGGTGCCCATGTCCTCTCTTAAACTATCTACTTCAGAAAGACAGATGGCATGATTGAGTACTCAAAATTTGACATCATGCCTGAAGACATCAGTAAGCATCTTTTAATAGAAAAGTCTGCGTTTGAGGACCACTCTGAACTTGAAGACTTCAATCGAATTGAATGCTGAGATGATTAGGCCAGACAATGCTCTCAAGCGCATTCAAATACATTACCCTTTTGAAATCAGTCATCGAGACTTTGCATGTGCGAGGGATGCACGGATACTAGCCTCTGATAATAACAGATGGAGGCTGGCTGAGAAATGACAGAAGCCCATGAAAAGTACAATATTCTCCGAGGTAGACACATGGACATCAAATTTAAGACAACTCACGGGCATAATTTAAAGTTTGATGAAGAGCCAGTCATCATGAGTAGACAGACTCCTTTCATTAAATGTTGCAAGCAGAGTATATACGTCCATTTCTGATTTCTACTGCAGCTTAACCGGTCCCATTAAATTCCTTGTCTCTCGTGCGATCCACCAAAAATCAATTCATATTTTCACAAAATTATGAGGGACCATCAGGGGAGAGGGGACCACTAGTGGAACGAGCTAACTTCATCAATATGTAGCTGTTATATGGAATAGGGATCAATAGTCGTGCGGACTAACTTCGTCAACATGTAGCTGTTATATGGAATAACTAAGTTTTTTGTTTTTTTAGAATTGTAAAATGGACTGTTATCCATCTACAACTAAGGTTTGGAAGTGTGATTCATAATGCAACTGGTTAAAATAACATGTCTAGTGCAAAGTTTCCTAAAAATGACTTTTTTTAAGATTCGACCAAATATCTTAAAGAAATTGAAATTAGCTAAATTACTTAGGAAACTCTAATTTTTTCCCTATCAATTTAAAATATTAAGTAAATGATTTTTGTACTTTGAGTTTAATGTGGCGGGTTTATTACTATAGAGGTGTTATAGGATAATTATGTCATTACGAATAAATATGGAAAGACTTTGAGAAGATTTGATGTCTAAATCTATTTTTGATGGAAGAAAATTGTGTTAATTTTTCTTATGATACTAACAATAGTTGAAAGCTTTGTAGATATGGGATGTAACCTACAAATTAGTCTCTAGGATTATAGGGCAACTCCTTATCTACTTTAGCCTACATCTATTTGAATAAAAGACAAGAGAACAAGTGTTGGAATAAATGAAAAAAATTAAAAGATCATAAGCTAGAATAGATTTTCTACATGCATAGATAGAGCTTTGTAACTTATGGTATTATAATCAACAACAACAATAAAGTTGATTGTAAACACATTTTGTTGGAGAACGTGTCTCAATCTTGCATCGTAATGTTTTGATTGATGGATTAACCTAAATTCCTAGAAATATTTATTTTTGGTACCACAATTTAGGAGGCTTGTATAGCTCGTGTAATAGAAATCAAATTTCTTGAATGTGTTGAAAAGAACTCTAGAAGAACTAAGTAAAGTTATTAAGAGACTTAGATGAAGGTGACATGTGTAAGAGTTTTTGATGAACTCGAGCACCCAGGATCACCTACAAAACCAAGATAAACCTTCCACACGAGAGCAGCAAGAAATAGAATGCAGGAATATAGTGCAATAACAAAATGATGTTATATCACACACTAAATGATACAATATGCCTCAACTCTCCCTTGAATTGATTGAGTTAATATGAACTCATCTAGACTAGATAGGAGCTAGACCTGAACTAGATAGGAGGGAGAGGTGAGTGCAATATATAGTAGAATATGGGCAAATAATTCCAAGAGGGGTAATAACTCCCAAATAACCAAATTAGGTGGGAGTTATGCCTACTTGGAAAATGCCAAATAGGTGGCATAACCTACTCAAAAAGAGACAGATGAGTGGTTTTGTGAGGTGGCATATAAGGCCAAAAGAGGGTGTGAAACTCAACCACCCAAGTGTGAGTGGGAGCAACACATGTAATCGATGGATTATGCCACGTGTCCTCACATGAACCACATCTCCTATAACCTAAGGTATGCTTAATAATGTGTAGGAAAAATAATATTAAAAAACCTACACTAACACCCCCCCTTAAGCATAGCTTAGGTGGGTGAAAGGATGAAAGAATGCAAAGATGCAAATATGGGTCCCGGCTACTAGGCCATGTTAGGTACCCATGTACAAAATACTCTCTCACAAATGGAGTAAAGGAGAAAACCCAGTGGGACAAAACTCCTCCCAAAAGAGAGAAAAGAAAACAAGTTTCCCAACACAAGAAGAATCCCATGCAAGGAAGAAGTCCCCTCCAAAATAGAAAGGATAGGAAAGACCATGTAGCCTTCCCCAAAGTAGTCAACTATGCCAATGGTTGAAGCTCGAAGCTGAATGTAGAACATGGTCCACGATCGTCGAACAATGTTCCTCCCCTTAGGAAGAAACAAAACCAAAGGTGTATGAAGAATGTCTTCCCATTCCTGAAAGGAATATGAAGGAAGAATGATGAAAATGTATGAAGTCTCTGAACTCTGCTCAGGTGTCTCCATGTTGATGTCGAAAGATGTCACCATCAAATCAAGTGTTCTAGGCCACACTGATGAAGATGAAAATCCAGAACCTAGTAGAAATGTATGTAGAACAAGATCCAAAGACTCAACTATCTTCTCTGAAGACAAAGATGCCTCCTCCAAATGCTGCTCAAAAGTATCCACAATCATGTCAAACTGTGAGGAATGATCATGTGAAGATTGAACAAGAAGATCCAAAGGTTCCTCCACAACTGAAGAAGAATCAACTTCATCAAAGAGAAGATGAATGTCATGAATTGTGTCTCCCAAGTCTGAAATATGAGACTCTATGAACAAACCTGCAATGTCTGTCAAGTAGTCATCTGAAGTAGCTATATCTGGAAGACAATGTGTATCTTGCTGCACTGAATCACAAGAAGCCATGAATGTAGCAATGCAAGTATCTTCAGATGCAATAGTAAATGGAGGAGAAGGAATACAAGGCTCAAGAATTGGATCACATGTGAGAATACCCAAGTTCAAGTAGCCAAAGTTCTCCTCAAAATCAAAGCTCACACTAGGAGTGTGATCAACAACCAAAGGATTAGAACCATCATCAGGTGCAAAGTCTGAAAAAGTATACAATCGAGATGCATGATCAACCACCCTAGTAGCAATTATCTCTCTGCTCTCCAAGTCTCTGATGATAACTAAATCAGGTGTGAATTCAACAGTCTTCCCTGTTCCACCATGAGTGATTTGATAGATGGAAAGAAGATTGTTTGAAAGATGAGGTACACACAAAACATCATTGAAAGTACCATCTCCAATATCAACAGATCCTTTCCCAATTACATCCATGTATGTATTATTTCTCATCATAATAGGTGGCATAGCACAAGGCTCAAAAGAAGAGAACATAGACTGTGTAGAAGCCATATGATGAGACGCTCCAGAATCTAGGAGCCATCTCCTTGATCCAAGACCTGTAGAAGCACAAAGAGCTTTACCTTTTGATTTACCTACCCCTATAGTATGGCCCTTTTCCTTATAAAATTCTAAATTTTTGGAATTAGAAGAAGAAGCTGAATCAACCATTCGAGAAGGAAAATTGATGTTGTTCTTTGCTAAAAGATTCTTCAACTCATCAATTTGTTTTAAGTAACATTGATGTTCATCATGCCCAGGTTTCTTGCAATATGCACAAGTGAGCTTCTCCTTCTTAGATGAATCCTCTTTTGAAGAGAATTTAGAGTCTACTTTAGAAGTAGATGAATATTTATCTAAATCTTTCTTTCTATCTCCTTGGTTCTGTTGTTTCTTGTTTTGCTTATTAGTGCCTTGTTTTGCAGTCAAGGCTTGAGATTTGGAAGATTTAATAATGCCCATTTGAATCAATTTATCTTGCTCCTTTG
Organism: Sequoia sempervirens; assembly: GCA_007258455.2. Taxonomy (NCBI): domain Eukaryota; kingdom Viridiplantae; phylum Streptophyta; class Pinopsida; order Cupressales; family Cupressaceae; genus Sequoia; species Sequoia sempervirens. Next base: position 6,323 of record VDFB02272838.1, read on the forward strand.
TGAGATCAGTTGCAAACTCACTTAGAGAAGGCATAGTAAATCTTTTTCCTAAGGCTCTTTTCATTGCATGAAATGTAGAAACAAACACTGCATAATCAGGACCAAGTTTTGAAAGAATACTCAAAATCAATTGTGAGTCATCCTTTTTAACTCCACACTGCTCTAACTGCAATCTTATGGCATTCAATTTAGTAAAGAAATCCTGAATGGTATCAAAATTGCATGGGCTCAATCCTATGAGCTCGTTCTCCAATGAATGTGCTCTCAAATCATCCTGTTTACCAAAGAGAGTATTCAAAGTATTCCACACTTCATTTGGTGATTTTGCAGACATAATATGAAAGCGTAGATCAGGAGATACAGCCATGCATAAGGTGCCAAAAGCTTCATCACACTTATTGAACCATTTAGGCTTATCTTCATCTTCTGTAGGTTCCTTATCAATACCCATTGTTATTCTATACAATTTTAACTTCCTTAAGTGAATTTCCATTTCATTTTTCCACTCAAAGTAATTGTATGGTGTGAGTAGAGGAACCGATTTATCCATTTTAGATTGTTGTAGCAATGTGAGAGAAAAAATGCAAGAAGAACACACATAGACACCCCCCTTTTTCACTCAATAAAGAATCCCCCCCCAACAAAAAATAATTTGGAACTTTATAAATTAGTGCGTTTACAATGCTGGAGTTGTTTTCCAGAGTTTTTCAAGTGTCCAAAATGGACTCAAATACTGAAAGTATAATTAAATCTCAAAATTAAAACTTCAAAATAGCACCAAAGTATATTTCTCAAAAAAATATCAACTTTCAAAAAAAGAATCACCTCAATCCGAGGTCATATGTGAAAGTTATAGCCATTTGAAGTTCCAAAAACGAGAACTGTCCTTCAGATCTGCTGATAAAACTGATTTTCTGGAAAATCCGGATTACTTGAGAAAAAATGGATCACACCACTGCAAAGCCTGTGAAATTCTAATCCAAATCAAAAAAAAATTCTCTGAAAAAAGAGCTCGTATGACTAAATTATGGCCCTCCAAAGATTGACTGCAAAATCAAAAATGCAATTGGAGAGGGGGTCTGCTGAAATGTTCCAATTTAATTTCTGCAAAATATACAACCTGTATGCAGAAACTAGCAATGACCCAGATGATTTTTTTCTGCTATAAACAAAACCCAGATGGCGGATTTTCTTTAAAATATACAGAAAATATGGATCTAGTGTAAAAAAAATGCCTTTAGCACCATAAAACGACCCCAACAACCAAAAAAACAGCATGAAAAAATAGAATCAGCTACTTAAGACAAGTAAAGGCATGCTGCAACCTGCAATACTGATTAAAAACTCACAAATCTCTCAAATTTGAGAAGGGGCTTGCAGATCTGATGCTCTGATACCATGTAAGAGTTTTTGATGAACTCGAGCACCCAGGATCACCTACAAAACCAAGATAAACCTTCCACACGAGAGCAGCAAGAAATAGAATGCAGGAATATAGTGCAATAACAAAATGATGTTATATCACACACTAAATGATACAATATGCCTCAACTCTCCCTTGAATTGATTGAGTTAATATGAACTCATCTAGACTAGATAGGAGCTAGATCCGAACTAGATAGGAGGGAGAGGTGAGTGCAGAATATATAGTAGAATATGGGCAAATAATTCCAAGAGGGGTAATAACTCCCAAATAACCAAATTAGGTGGGAGTTATGCCTACTTGGAAAATGCCAAATAGGTGGCATAACCTACTCAAAAAGAGACAGATGAGTGGTTTTGTGAGGTGGCATATAAGGCCAAAATATGGTGTGAAACTCAACCACCCAAGTGTGAGTGGGAGCAACACATGTAATCGATGGATTATGCCACATGTCCTCACATGAACCACATCTCCTATAACCTAAGGTATGCTTAATAATGTGTAGGAAAAATAATATTAAAAAACCTACACTAACAACATGCTTCTCTAGGGAAACAAGAGAACCAAAAATGCTATAAAATCCTTCAAAAATGCAAATTACTAAAATGTAGAAACTATTAATTCTTTTCAAAAATTCTTACATTCAACCATGCAAATGCCATCGAAAAGCTCTTAGACCTCAATTACACAATATGGCATATTTGAATGAGTTTGAATATTTTAAAATGAGGACCCAAATCAAAGAATTACATATGACATGTTATGACAACTAAAAGAGTATTTTATACAAGTAGTCTAGAAGACTATGAGCAATTTAAGCATTGGAACTTGTGCCATCATGGCTACCACTTTTGGGCCATGGATTTGGTGCATGGTTTTGGAAACTACTCTTGGTTTGTGGTTTGATATTTTTCTATAGATTGTGTGCTTGGGATGGGATATACAAGGATGATTTGATGGCATTGCTATGCTAATGGAATTACTTCAAAATTGTATGTCGATGATACTTTTGTAAGAGGGATACCCTCCTTATTGTATTGCAACCATGGTTGCTAGCTAATATAAATTTTTGTTCTTTGAGAGTGTGAATTTTTTCCACCAAAAGGTTTTTCCACACATAAAATTCCATGGTATAATATTTTTTTATTTTTTTTTTAAGTGTTTTATTTCTCTCTAATTATAAAGATCATAAAATTGGCACAATAATCTTCTCTAAGATTTGTGTACGAAGTGTATTTGCATACGGTCTTGCATCCTTTCATTTAGTATTAGAGCTTGATCACCTCAAATTTTTGAGTGTTGCGTAGAGGGTATTTTATATTGGTCATCATTTGAGTGGAAGTTTTCTAGAAGGGGGTTTTGGATCTTGCTACAAAAAGGGATGCCAAGAATATTCAAAATAGAAATCAAGAAGTTCTCTAGCACTAATATTGAGTTGTGAAAACTCAAAATGGAAGATATGCTCATATACCAAGATCTATGGGTTACAATATTTGAAACCATGCTTATTATAGTGAATTAAAAATATTAGGACTTGATAGATAGAAAGATAAAGGGTCTTGTAAAACTTTGTTTAGAAAATCTAGTCAATTATTCTCATTCAAACTTGAAACATTAATTTAAATCTCAATACAAATGAAAAAAAAAACTTTTTGTAGATCTGAGAAAGGTTAAACACTATGTACTAGTCACCAAAAAGTAGTTTTGAAAGGAATACTAGGACTCATTCGCCCATGGGTGAATGGCTCTCTATGCAAAGGTTTCAAACAACTTCTGAGATCCTTTGGTGTTAGTCCATAGCTTTTGTTTGATCTAGGTTTCAGTGTCAGAAAGTCAAAAATCAGATCTGTAGGTAAGATGAACCATGAATTGATGACAACTTCGACAACTTTTGCAATTTTGACAACTTTTTCAATCTTACTCTTCAAGAGATCTCCAATCCTTCTTCAACATAAACACAAGAGGGAAAAATTATTTGTTTTTAATGAATGGGAGTTTGCCTTGGTCAATCCCCATTTGGGTAATTAAACCTTGAATTGAAATAATGAAATATGAAAGAAATGATGAATGAGCAATGCTATGTTGCAACTCACCAAACCCTTGAATAAACCTTTGGAAGTCTAAAATGTTGATCTTGATCTTGCATGAAATGGCTTCAATGAATCTGGATCTTGATGCTTGAAATATGGCTTAAATGCTTGATTGGATCTTTGAAACCTACATCACAATGTTAGCTCCAAAAATATGCATGATGCAAAATAATTTGACATGATGATGCTTGAGATCTATATTGCTGCAATAAATCCCTGATAAATCTGCTCTTAAATTCCCTTGATCATAATCTTAGCTCTTGTGAAACTAGCACTTGAAATCTTTAGCTTCCTAGGATTTGAATTGATGAAATAACCTTGTATTTATATGTATGTATCCATAATTTCCTGAAAATTAAACATTACAAGCCGATGTCAAATTTTCAATTTAGGGACACTAAAATACTGCCAAAAACATATTTTAAATTTAAGATCAAAAGCCTAGGGAGGACCCATTCGCCCATGGGAAAATTGGTCCCAGTTCCCTATTCCTAGAACACACATTGCTCAAGGTAAAGCATTATGTATTTCCATTAATTGTTGTTAGATTTCCCCTTTAGAAAATGTAATTTATTAGGCTTGTAGATGTAAAATAGGGCTTACTAAGGCATAATTAAGTCCAATTTAATTGAGGGGCCCAAACAAAGTGTGAAAATATAAAGGAGTACATTCTATTACACTACAAATGTTTTTCCCCCGCTTTAGTGAGAGGATGGCCTTGCATCAAACTCACACTTAAGTAGACAATCAAGAGAGGTCTAATTGTACAATTGTTGTAAAGATAAGAAGACAAAGGTCAAGGAGGATGATCAAGCCCCCAAGATCTAAGATATCACAAAAATGAACAAAGGCACAAAGAGACACATACCTTTGTTAAATATGCAGTAGCAATGACAAGATACTCAATCATATAATGTCAAAGACTAAAAGAAAGAAGAAAAGAAAAAGAAAAAGGGGTGGATCAAGCCTCAACTTTTTTTCCAACTCCATGTGGATCAATCCTTAGATGTTTTCCAAAAAAATTACAAGTGAAACCTGTTGTCCACTATGCAAACATCAATGCGCTCACATGAGCTAGTGAAATTGGTTGTCCACTAGGTGTGCCCCTAGAATGTGGTTAACTAACCATACCAAAGTTATACCTCCTGATAACTTTGATAAGGTGCCACACAATATGAACTTTGAACTTCATAAGGCTAGCAAGCTACATTATTCTAGGAACTTATGAACAAGCATGGCTCCCTAGCAAGCAAATTGTGATATGCTTGGTGGCCATGAAAAAGGTTGTAACTTCAAGCTTCACAAGGCTAGCAAGTTGCATTATACTAGGCACTCATGAACAAGCACAGCTCCATGGGAAAGCAAGGTGTGTTATGCTTGGTGGCCATGATACATGCAATAGGATATTCAAAGAGGTTTTGCTTAGTTCATGTAAGGTCTCCTCTTAGGGAACATCATGCCTAATATCTCCAAGAGAGGAAAATTCAAGGAAAAAAGATTTGTAACTTAGGGAATGCAATTTGTAGCATCACCACTAAGAGGAATATCATATTCTCAGAAAGGTTGCACTCTTGCAGGACATCAAACCCAATGACACCACCAAGAAGACACATCACGTGAAGTAAGAAGACCACACTAAGAAACATGAATTATAGTAAAAAAAATGTCAAAGTGATAATGCCAATGTATGCCTCCACTTTAAAGGAACTGCTAAACACCATGTTGTAAGTAATTACTTTAAAGTAGAAAATGATAAATGTCAAACAATAAAGAAGACATGAGAGCTTATTTGGAAAGCCCTACATGTCAAGCATATATTTCCAAATGAAGCTATGTCATGAAAAGGGGTTGCCCCAAAATAAAATCTCAAACATGTAAGGGATCCACATATTCGAGTTTAACGCATGTCTTTGCTACAATGTTATTATAGAGCTTGGAAACTCCATCATTCCCCAAATACTCATAGAACTAGAAGAATGACACATAGAGAGAAAAAATAAAGAAAAGCTTTTGGGTCAAAATGGAAGAGACCTAAATGTCTTGATGCCTTGCATCATCCCCAAAAGGAAAATATAAGACAAAAGGAAAGATAAAGGCTTACAACATATAGAAGAATGTAGGTACAAATAGAGGAATAAACATAAAGACATGTCAAACAGAACTATACAAGGGATCACATTACACACATGCAATCACACAAAGATCTAACATGAAAATAATTTATAAATAAAATACTAGTTGAGTCACATGTGATTCATTTAACAAGTCATTTGCATCCCAATCTTGTTCATCATATGTGGAAGGAAGATAACTATCCAAAGGTACAATGACAAGTGTCATACGAGGACAAGGCTTAATCACTCCTTTGTCCCCACTAAGTGTAGGAAAAGGATGAGCCAAGGTAATTGATGAGAATGCACTCCTTGCAATATATAAATGGTTTGTAGTAAATGTAGAACATGCAATATTGAGTATGCTATAATTCTGCAACTATCACATGGCAAGGAGCAAAGTGCATGTAATTGCTAAGGGATTATAACCTCAAAGGAATTGTTAGGAGGATTAAATCCACTCAATATCTTCTTTAAAGCATCACACTCATTAGTAATATGGCCAAGTGTTTAATGAAATGCATAATAATTCATGTGTTTGTACTCTTGGATTTTTTATTTTCTTTGATAGGTGGCAAGTAAATCAATCCTAGACGGAGAAGTTGTTTCATTTGTTGTTCAATTTTTGTTTTAGTGTACAAAAATGGAAATTATTTGACTTTATAAGGTTTGGATTTCTTGCTTGATTGGGTAACTTGTTTCCTTGGAAGATGTTGGGGGAGGAGGATCTTGATATCCTAGTCCTTTGGTATCTTCATTTGGGATTTGTTCTAGTAATTTGTGGACTTCATGCTCATTCATTATGTCACATCTTTGTTTTCTTAAGATTTTAAAGCCTTGGCCATAACTCTCTTCTAAGTTAATGAGTGTATTAGTAACTTGGTTGATATAATATGGAAGAGTACCATTATTGCTCTTGCTAACAAGTTCATTAATGATTGATGGTTGAGGCTTGCTTTGTTTGTCAATTTTAGGATGTAAAATGTTGAACATATCAAGTGATGGAATTATAGGTGGTATTGGTTGTTGCATTGATAGGTAAAAGGATGTGTTCTCAAGATTATGTGAGGAGTCTTGTATGAATTGTTGCATATTATCTTCATCTTGACCTAAGATTTCCACCTCATGGGGAAATTCATTAGGAGTTGATTGAGCATGATTGGGATCTAGTGCATTAGGATCATTATCAAACACAACTTGATACATCTAGCAAAGACATTAAGGACTTCCATATATTACACATACACATGTCCATGATGCAAGAATGAATTGAAATGCAAGGAGATAACAAATTTTCATATTTTAAATAAGATAATTTTTTTATTATACTATGCAAAAACCTGAAAATGATGTCTTTTAATTCTAATTTTGTATGTTTGAAATTTACTTAAATTGATCAATTAACCTTATTGTAAATGATTGCTGAAAAAAAAAAGGAAATTGAAACAAAAAGCCGAATGCAGAAATATAGAAAGTAGATAGAGGGTTTTTAGTGCCCAAAAATTCATAAACAAGCCTGATTAGGGACTCATTCTCCCATCATGGGTGAATGGGTCTTGTGTCAATATTTTGAAAAATTAAATTATAGATTTATGATTTGATGTTTATGTTTTTAGATTCGGGTTGCAAACAAGTCTAGTTATAGTTTCAAATTTCTGGAAAATCATATCTAAATGCAAGTATGAAATGATGTTAAGTGAAAAGAAAAAAGACCTAATTTGAGATGCAATTTGGATTCATTTTTTTATTTAAGTGATTGATCATGCAATGCTATGTAAGCACTATGCAAGATTAATGAAATTTTTGAATTTTTCAACTTTTAAAGAATGTAAAATGCAAACCTAAAACCCTAAATGAGATGCACTAACTAATGCAAGTTAACAACCCTAAATGAGATGCAAATCAATGCAATGGAATTCAAAGTAATGAAAATCCTAGATCTAGGGTTTGAATGGACTCTAAATTCATAAAGTTTATAGTGTAAGAATGCCAAGTTCAACAAAATGAAATGGTGAAAAATATGTTATAAGGAAAATAGGGGGTTCACCAATTTTAAAATGTAGATGTGGATGGACATATTTATCACTATCTCATTAGGAAATGAGATCCACACAAAAAAATGACTTACAACCCTTAGGTGAGTCAACTCAATGAGGGAATTTACTGATTTCCTTATGATTAAGAATGAGGGTATCAACCTAAGCAACATTTTTGGGAGAAAAACTAAAAAATAGAAAATATACTCAATTATTCTCATTCAAACTTGAAACACCAATTTAAAGCTCAATACAATTAGAAACATTAAACTTTTTGTAGATCTAAGAAGGTTTAAACACTGTGTACCAGTCACCAAAAAGTAGTTTCAAAAGGCAAACTGGGACTCATTCTCCAATGGTGAATGGCTCTCTATGCAGAGGCTCCAAAAAAAATTTGAGATCCTCTAGTGTCAATTTGTAGCTTTTATTTTATTCTCGTTTGAGTGTCGAAAAGTCAAAAATCAGATCTATAGGTGAGATTTCGTGAATCAATGGCAACTTTAACAACTTTTACAATTTTGACAAATTTTCCAATCTTGCTCTTCAAGAGATCTTCAATCCTTCTTCAACCTACGATCTACAACACAAATACACTTGAGGGAAAAATTATTTGTTCTTGGTGAATGGGGGTTTGCTTGATCAAACCCTATTTGGGTAATTAAACCTTGAATAATTGAAATAATGAAATATGAAAGGAGTGATGAAGGAGCAATGTTATGTTGCAACTCACCAAACCCTTGAATAAACCTTTGGAAGTCTAAATTTTTATATTGATCTTGCATGGAATAGATTCAATGGACGTGGGTCTCGATGCTTGAAATACGGCTTGAATGCTTGACTGGATCTTTGAAACCCACATCACAATGTTAGCTCCAAAACCATGCATGATGCAAAAGAATTTGACATGATTCTTGATATCTAGAGTTCTACAATAAATCACTAATAAATCTTCTCTTGAATTCCCTTGATCATAATCTTAGCTCTTGTGAAACTTACACTTGAAATCTCTAGCTTCCTAGGATTTGAATTGATGAAATAACCTTGTGTTTATAAGTATGTATCCTTAATTTCCTAAAAATTAAATATTACAAGCCAACATCAAAATTTTAATTTATGGACATTAAAATACCACCAAAAACATATTTTAAATTTAGGTTCAAAGGCCCAAGGAAGACCCATTCACCCATGAGTGAATGGGTCCTTGGTCCCTATTCTTGGAACAAACATTGCTCAAGATAAAGTATTATGTGTTGGAATTAGTTGTTGTTAGGTTTCCCCTTCATAAAATGTAATTTATTAGGCTTTTAGATGTAAAATAGGTCTTATTACTTGGCGTAATTAAGTCCAATTTAATTTAGGGTCCCAAACAAAGTGGGTAAGTGCACCAATTTGTGACACAATTTAGGTGTCAACTTGTAAAAATTTGCAAAAAAAGGCCAAAATTGGCCATTTGGCGCATGCAAAATTTGGCATGCGCCAAATGCAAAAGGTGAATTAAATAAAAAAAACATTTTAAAACCTCATTTCACTTCAACCTACAGCTTGGCTTGGGATTTTAGGTTTGCAACTCGTGCTCGCCAAATATCATCCATTATTTGCATCCTTAGCTTGCTATTTTTCATGAGGATGTCGCCAACATGTCAGAGACGTCAAAGATTGTGAAGAGGTGTGTATTTTTATTCTATTTATTTTGAATTTTATTTAGAATGTAGATTGAAATAGGTTTTTATAATAAAATTTTGTTCTAATTCTCAGGGAATGAATCTTCACCTCCAAACATTGAGAATTCACAGTCACCCCCTCAGGAAGAGCCTCCTATTCAAGAACAACCTGAAACCCCTCCATCAATTCATAGGAATCCTCAAGGAACACAACAAAATATTCTAAATCAAATTGAAAACAATAAAAGAGACATTGAACAATTAATTGGAAGATTAACCGAGCATGCTGAAATCTACCCTTATAGGAGAGGGATTGTTGAATCATTGAAGTCAATTGTATCTCATGTAGGAGAAATGAGCGAGAAAATAAATTTTTAGTCAAATAAGAGACATGAGATGAGACAATATTATGCTATAGGTTTGTCATATGCAGATGTTAAATAACAAAAAATTAGCAAAGCCGACTTGTGTGCCCTATTTATAGACCCGAAAACCAACGTACCTTTCTCTCATACATGTAGGAGGTTCCCCATCCATTGGTGCCACCATGAGTTAATTAAAAATGAATTTTGGGAGTGGTGGTAGATGGTATTTGACCAACCTCCATGCAATAACCATGAGACCTATACCACAATACTTTATGAGGAAACTCTATTGTGAGTTTATCCCCAATAAGATGCCAAATTATTTTGACATCTTAGACTTTCAGGGTAGAGGTGGGGGCTCTACACATGATCGACCTATTGCACAACGTAATCCACAGTTGGAACCGAGACCCTTGGTCAGACCCATGATGAAGCGTGTTGTTGTTCCTTCCATTGTTAAGGATAGTGTAGAGGTGGACACGTTGGAGTCAATTGGATCACTCACCCAGACCATTTTACAGTGTGTGAGGCCTCTAGTAGAGCCTGGTGTGGAGAAGATGTGTATGCCCTGAGATCCACCCCACCATTGTGGCACTTGTGGTGCAGTTTGCATGTACGATTATCAAAGTGCGCGGGATGCAACTACACATCCTACATCAATTGTAGAGGCGATGGATTTCACAGATGATTTGTTGAATGATACATTTGGAATTAACACTCAAGTAAAATTTAGCATGTTCATTTAATATTGTTTATTAAATTATATTTTGAAATTTAAGAATAAGTAAATTAGTAGAATTTCGATATGATGAAATTTTAGGGTCGGAGTGTTCATGAGACATTCCCCATTCCTACAGACCCTTATTCGTTCTCGACGTTGAGTCCATAGGTATGCAACTAGTATTA
>VDFB02272839.1:0-40600 GCA_007258455.2 Sequoia sempervirens
GCAAGGGTTCTGACTACTTCAATTTTCCAGATAGATAAGGAAACTTTGGAGGCACTATCAATAGTGAATACAAACCTCAAAATATGAATGAAGTTCTTGAATGTGTTGCGTGCCTGTCTAGAAAATCCAACCTGCCCTAGATATCCCAAGGAAATACATGTGGATTCGGGATGGGGCTCCTGCATTTCCCTTCTAATACTACTGCTATCCCAACTTTAGCAGTCGGATGAAGAGCTTTTCAAAGGGGATGCTGATGCGAAAGGTGACATTAATAAGGTCAGAAGCATGACTTAAACTCCCACCAACATCATGTTAAATCAAGCACCAATTCCAATACCTCTATTACTGGAAGGATTGGTTGTTGCAATCATAAGTTGTATTGAGACTTTAGTGCAACAACTTGTGGATATCAATAAATAAGAAATACATCAATAGACGTTGTCATTGATGGTCTATTAATTGCCCAAATCAAATCTCGTGGAGGTGCCCATTGCAGCTATAAATATTTTCTTGGGTTGGATGATTCCTTATAGTTTCTACTCTTCACTGTTTGAAACTAGTAGTAGGTACAACATCTTTTCCATGTTAAAGAATGGTTTACTACAAAATGGAAATCAAATCATAAAGCATTGTCATTATCTGACACCTAGTCCTTGAGCCCATGACACTCTGTAAGGTCACATCAGCTAATAAAATAAAATAAAACAACACTATAAAGAAAGCCCCAAAAGTTGATGGAAAATAATACAACACAGTTCCCTATCTCGTATCCTCCCAAGCTCATTCATAAACAAACATCATCCCTCTTACTTCTCGTAAGGCTTCTGCCATTCGATGTTGTAGAATGAGGTTAAAGTTGATCCATAGAAATGCCGCTAGTGTTATTTGCAAAATGAATGCTTCTAATAATATCTTTCCTTTTTATTTTCTGGCAACATAGCTGCTATAATGGTCTTTTTGGAAGAAAAACTTCAATAATAGCGGAAAACCAAAATATCGCCAAGACATCCAATATTAATCTTAGTGCGACATCCTAATAATATTAATTAAAAATCACTCCTCATTATTTTATTTCCATAGTCATCTAACTCATTCCAGAGGTTTCCATGTTGTGCTTACTCGGCTCCAGTACTTTATCAGTAGCATAAAAAAAAAATATATCAACTGAAAAATTTGATAACTGTCAAATGTGTAAATTGTGCATAATAATCTAGTGAAATGCAAAGTGAGTGGATAACACCATAATTTGTTTTAAAAAAAAAAATCTCTGCTAAATTAATAGATAATATTTATTCCAGATAGGTGGGTGGTAGCAGTTGCCATGCCTGAGGGCATCTTCTGTGGCGGCACTAACTATCCTCATCGTAGCAATTAGGGTTAAATATTTTAGCGGATCTCTTGCTTTTGTTAGTGCTCACTTTAAGTTTTGTTCATAATGTAAACTTTAAAATGGAGGCTAAACATTTAGTTTCGGCATATCAGTTCCAATTATGTGGGCATGACAAGGTATATCTCATCTAACCGTCAATGGGTCCCATGCTGATTTTAATCTTAGGTAGTAAATTTTATTCTATCACTATTCTTTATGCCTATACCTACCATCATCATATTTGTCTTATGGATAATGAGTTTCCCTAAAACATGCTATAATATTTTATAAAGAACTCGATTCAAAAAGGGTATGTTTTAAAAAACCCCATGCTTTCCTTAAAGAAATCCACCCCAACATAAGTCACTTTATCCAATGTTCTTTTAAACATTAAAATAATCCTTCTCCCCCTTGAAAGGATAAGAGATATTGTTTTCTTTACATAAAAAGGGGGTTGTAATAAGTTTCAATAATATTCCTTAAGGAAAAATGAAGGGAATATACTCCCACACTCTTAGGAAAATGAATCTAATAGTTTAAAATAAGAACATATGTAAAGAAAGGGGGTCCACATAATATTAGAGAGTTTCTTTTTATTGGAAAATAATACTAGAAGAATTTAATGTATATTTATTTGAATAAGTTATCTCTCATTTTATAATTATTAAATTTACTTTCTATAGTATATATGTATCTATATAATTATTTAATTATATTTAGTTAAAGGGTAAGAAAACAATTAAATAAATAATAAATAAATATCAAAATTTTATAATTAGAATAAATTATAAATATTTACGTATTTGAAATTTGAGTTTGATGTTAATGCACGAATTTGTAAACTTTGTATTTGTCAATTTTGTATTTGTGTGTGGTGGTCTTCACCCTCATCCACTCATTAGAATATCCACTCCCCACTATCGAGCTTCGTATTGATGATGTCATTGCTTGGGTATCATCTTTCAATGCATGTAGCTAGTTAGCAAGCGCAACACATTATAGCATATAATGAGTGGTTAATGTATTCTGCTAAAAAAAAAAAAAATTGTGTCATTCGTGTTTCACCCTAGTGTAAATTATGGGCATGACACTTGGTATCAGAGCCCTAGGTTGCAGCTCTAGGGAACTCTGGGAATAAACTGGGCATTAAGTTTGGTGTGTGTGTGTGTGGGAACATGTGAAAACCACTTTGTGTTAGTGATAATTAAATGTTGATAAGGAAAATTCTAAGGGACTTGCATAATGTAGTAAATGAGAATTTTGTTGCAATTATCTAGCCCAAATAAGATTGTGAAGTACTAAATTATCAAGAATTGACCATTTTAGATGGTTCAAGAAATTATTTAATTAATGACATTCAACTGTTAGGAGAAACTTAATATAAACATGGTGCCTTGGTTTAAGTAAATAGGGTGAATGAATTGATACATATATCGGTCTAGTTAACAAGGGTTATGGCATCAATTTGGCCTTTTGATATTAAAATTTCTTAAACCTTCGGAAGGGTATAAATGAGTTTTTGAAGTGGGGTCATTTTATAAAATATGTGAATAGTGTAATAGGTCATCACAATGGGTATTATTAAAGAAACATTATTTTGTTAACATCTTAAGACCATAATTCTTAAACACAATAATAATGTAACTTCTTAAAGTTAGTTGTGTTTTGGGAGAAACTTACATTCTTGTTTAGACCTTAGTACAAATAAAGGATAGAACACCATAACTATATTTTGGAAAATTGCAACTAGTCAAAGAGGAAATAATTATATGGCCCACAAAATGGATTAATGTGTTAAATGTTGTAATTTAACAAGTTTAAATCTCTAAACCCTTAAATTTATTAAATCAAACTAACATGAGTGAAGCAATGGAAAACCCCTTATATTATGTGAAATTTGAGCACCTTGTAGATTTGAATTTAAAATTTTATCAAAGATTAAAATTAAACCCTTAAGGTGTAGATTGTTGGACCTAAGTCTAAGGACTTGTTCATAATTTGTAATAGATTCTAGATACTCATGAACTACTACCTTGCACAACTTAGACCATGGTATATATAGGACTTTCCTATTAACCAATATCTCAATTTTCATAGTGTATAAGGATTTAATTCACGTTCATGTGAAGCAATGAATGAATCACCTTGTGGTTGTTAGGTAAAAAAAAAATTCATGTATGATGACATCAACTAATGATGAAAGTATTGCATGTATAGTACGTGTAACTTAGAAAAGTGGACAAAATTGAATTTTACCTTGAATGAAATGGTGAAACCCTATGTCATTCAAACACTATTGCAAGTAAACCATGACCTAGTGAACTTAATAGTACGATGAAACCTATCAAACCTTTTGTGTTGTTTTATCCAAGACTAAAATAAGTGAAATAATATAATTACTAAAATTCAAGTCAAAGGTAAGAATGTGTAGAAAGTTGCAACTAAGTTATAATTGGTGAAAATTGATTTAGGTAATGAGTAAATAATTTCCTTCTAGTAATTGAGTTTAAAACCTTGGTGAAGAGGCCTTGTCAAAATATGCATTTGAAGTTACAACGTTATCTAGGGCACACACTATAAACACTTCCTTATAAATAGCTAAGAACTAAAGTCTTGTTGGTGCCAAAATATGAAAGGATACATGTCATAAAGGAAGTAATAGGGTAGTCAATTAGGTGTTGACCTTGAAGGTTGTGTACATGTTATAAGAATTGAATAATCAATTATTGAATTTATGAAGTTGAGTAATGAAATATGTTTGATTCATGGCGTATTAAGTGATTGGAAAGTTAAACTATATCGATAAGAGGCACTAAGTAGAATTGTAAAACTTTCAACTAATGTTGTATTCTAAACCATTGACTGTACTCACTCTTTGAGAGAAAATCATACACTTGAATGTAAAGGAGAAAAATTAAAAGTAGATAGAAATTTGAAGAATTTAACTCATTTGTGCATCTGTATGAGGTTATATGGAGTTGTGATTGTAAAAATGATGATTGTAACATGTGATTAAATGGTTCAATCTCAGATAGTGAAATGCAAGATTTGTAAAAAGATATCAATGAGTTGTGAAAATTATTATTCTATGTTTCATGCATTGAGTGTGCTTTCTTTTCCCATATTGTAATGTTTCAAACAAAAATGATTGACTATCTTTCTTATCAAGTAGGAAACCTTCTTTAGCACATGAAAATTATAGTGGAATTAACCATATTGATATGTTAGTGAACATAACAAACATAGTTGAACAAAAAAGGAATAATGGCATGGTTAAAAACCAATCTTGATCACATATGTGACGTCGGTAAGATGGGAAGTGTTCAATGTACCATGTATTGTCAATTGTAGGAAAATTGAGTATTACCTAGATTACAATTGTGAATTATATGGAAATTTATCGAGAATTGTGTAAGGAAATAAAGTGTGTATGGGTGTATCGACATTTTTGTTAATAGTGTGGTGAACCATGCATTGTTAAGTTCTAGGATGATTGGGTGATATACTTAAGCTACAAGTGCACACTTCTAGTTATTTCTTATGCCTATGCAAAGTGAGTCGACATTTCCAAAATTGAGATGAAAAGTGAATATTGCTTAAAGAAAAATAGAATGTGTAAGTGCATTGTTATTGTTCTATGGTGAATTTTGTAAAGTGTATTGTGTTATTGCATGTGAAGTGAAAACCAGTAAATGTGTTGTGCTCAAGTATGAGATACAGGGTATCTAACTTGGGATAAGGGTGGTGGACATCTAGTATGATCCCCTATATATACCCATTGTGATGGCTTTTATTAAGCTAGCTAGTTGTAAGTTCAAATAAATGTGTTATGTATATAAGTGTGTCTATTAAATGAAATGTGATGTATCCCTTTGTGTTAGTCTTGTTTGTATGTTTAATGTGTACCCCTAGTGTATGGTTCCCCCCTTATGGGAGTGCGATGCTAGCTAGTGTAAATAGGGGTTGAGAGGCACATGTTCTCCCATCGATAAATTATGAGCTCAGGGAATTGTCCCTAATCCTGACAAAGGATCTATGTCGAGTCATTGTAATCCTCCCATGGATGTTGATTGTGGCCTACTCCCCCACATATTAGAGCCACACTTGTTGGTTCATAGTGCAAACCTATTCCTTGATGTTTATAACCCATAGGTAAAGGATGGAATGACATGGACTACCAGTACTTCATATTCATGTGGTCAGGGACTACTAGTGATTCATATTTATGTGGTCAGGGACCACTAGTATCTCATATTCATGTGGTCCATGACCACCAGTGATTCATATTTATGTGGTCAGGGACCACCAGTTATTGCATTCTATTATACTTATGTGGTTAGAGAACCACCATTCCCCTCCTCCCCTTAGGTGGCTTTATCAAAGTCACGTGGTGCTCGTAATGTGAAAGTTTTATTATTGAGATGTGAATTATTGGTAATTTCTTAATTGATGTTTTATTTTTTTTATATGCCAACAGTGTTAAATTTTACATTTCTATTATTGAAGGATATTTAACCATTTGAAATTTTTCGTAGTCCATTGCCTCAAGGACTTGTTTAATTTCTAATTTTGAATTAAGATTGGAATGTTGAAATGTAGCTGCAATTGATCTTTATTTGGTGTCCCTCTTGAACTTATATTTATTTATTATTTTGTTTATCGAAACATTGGCTTATGAATTTTATGTTGTCTGATTTGAGGCTTCTTATGGTTTGCTAACTGTTGGCAAGTTTGGTGTAATGTGACATCGGTAAAAACTGCCATATCCTGGGGGGTTCCCTGGCAGGTTGTATAGGGGAGTAGATGCACTAGGGAATTATGAATTATTTGAAAGGGATTGTAAATGGGACCATTATGGGATGGTCATTAATCCATTCATCCCCTCGTTCTATGATTTTTCTTATCAATATGGAGGAGTCCTTAGAGAAGGGCCTCAAGATTATTTTTTCTAATGATTATGGCATCCAAGAATATCCATCCTTGTAAACCCCATTGAACCTTGTAATGTGAATTATGTAATTATTGTGATGTATGGATAAATGTGTAAGTAAATAACATGTGAAAAGACTTGACTGCTATGTGAGAAAGAAAGTGACAAACAAAATTAGGAATATCATTATTCTAGAGACATGATTGATATTGGAAAGAAAATATGTTTGAAAACATCATGAGTGATGTTTATGATGCAAAAAGGGAAACTTGAAGGGTGGATTAGGATTTTATTGTGTTTTAGATACATGTTGGCGTAATTGTTAATAATTAAAAAAAAAAATGTTAATTAAATAGATAATTACTACTATTTATTACATTGTGAGTATATTGGTTAAATGTTCTATGGTGAGAAATTTTGTTTTAATTATTTAGAGGTTTGATGCATGGAAGGGATGTCTATAATATGTGCTTATAGTTAAATATTTTGAATCACTTCATCATGGAAGTAAAGTAATTGCTATGTTTAATAGATTATGTACATTACTATATGAAGGTTATGTTTCTAAACCTTAACAACTTCCAGGAGGAAGTCTAAATTAAGGGGAGGGGGATGTAAGGCCCCACCTTGCATGTGATTAGAAAAACCATAATATGTCCTAAATGGATGGTAAGATATATTATGGATGGAAAATAGTGTGAGTATTTGATTATATTATTGCTTATGTTACCATGAATGTAAGATCCCATTCCGTATCCCCCATTTTATTTCAATCGAACAAGTAGTTAGATGATAATTATGATGAAATGAATGATAAAAATATTTTAGGATTCATGGGCATTAACCTTGATTTAATTATGATAGATGCATGCACATGTGAATTGTTGGGCATAACTTGAAAGTGTTGGGTTATTTGGCATATTAAAATTTGGTAAATGGTTCATCGTTAATGTTATAGGAGTTTAAAATAAATTACTAAGGTGGTTAACAAAATGATGGAGTGACTATTTCATTGACTATATTCTTGTATTGGAGTAAGTGTGTATTTCCTTTGATTATAATGAAAATTGAATCATTAGGTTCATTCGATGTATTAATGAGTAAATAGTTCAGGAGTGAAAATTATGTGAATAGGATTAGCTAATAATATGAAGAGATATATGATCTAATCATGTTGACCTTGGTAATGTGCAAGTATCAAATATGCAAATAGGAGGATAGATAAATGTTGGAATCAAATCAAATACATCTTTGGGAATTTCTAAGTGTAGCCCTATTTGACTTAGAAGGGTTTGAGGTTTTATTAATGGTTGGGTGATTATGTTTGAGTAGAATCCTATTGTAGGACATGTGATGTGAGTTTGGTTGGGGTTGGAACCCTTGGTTAAGATCAAAATTCGTATGGATTTTTGTGTGGGTTTTAAAAAGGGATTGCTCAGTCAGTTTCCTTGGTTTTTGAACAAGAATAGACCCCTAAGACCTATACCTATGGGTTTGGAACCTTTTTGACATGTGAACTTGTCCTTGGAGTGTGAAAAGACCTCTCAAAAGTCCACATTCATGAATGTGACATATCCAAAAAAAGTGTTGGAGCTTGGGAAGAGTGACTTGTCACTCTCAACCTTCTACTCCCCAAAAGTTCTTGGAATTGGCACAAGACTCACACATGTGTGAGCACTTGTGGGAAAGAGTGTAGGTTTGGAGGATCCCTATATATCTCAAGAAGATGGAAGATTTGGACATTGCCCACTTCTCCTCTTGGAGAACTTGAGTAAAGATGGTGGAAAGAATGAGAAAAGGAGAAAAGTCCAACTCTTTGGAGGAGAGTGATAAAGATGGCTTGGTTTGGAGAGGAAAGATGGATACAAGATTCCAGTCCCTTCATCAAAAAGAAAAGATAAGTCCTTCCATTTCCATTTTCCCTTGTTTCTTGGTTGTAAGGAGGTGACCTTTTGTATGGATCATGTTTGAAAATAGGAAGTAGAGAACCTAGATGCAAGAAAATTGTGCTGTTAGTTTTGTCTCTTTATAAACAAAACATGAGAAAAGACTCAACCGATCATTGTGGGGCTAAAATAATTCCTTGCTCGGGGGTATGGCTAGAGCCCACGAAGCTCCATGACGCCATTACGGTAGGGTAGAGAGCAAGACCTTGTTCATGGGTGTGCAAGTCATTTGTTTCTCAAATATAGTGGTAATATTGTAAGTTTCAAGAAAAAAAAAAGATAAGTTATTATTGCTTATTGTAGAAATGGAAAAAGTAGGCCTTATTCCTTGTGGGTTGACCATTGTATTCCTAAATATGGAGGGTAGTACTGAAAATTTTATATTCTGATGTAATGAAGAAAATATGGATATTTTATGAGTTGTAGGAAAATATCTTGTTAGAGATACATTCAGGAAGTTTTAAATGCATGATTCTATATACCTTGTATCAAAAAAAAAAAACAAAGATAAGAAGTAAAATAAATAAACAACATATATTTGGATGAAAATGATTCTCTTCTCCTTTCATTAGAAAGTCAAAAAAAGAAAGAAAAAAAAAATAGTCTATATAGATAAGGATGCTTGCTTAAGAGATAGTAGAAAGAGTGTAAATAAAAATAAAATGAAAGTAAAATTGCTTGGTTGTATAATATTTTTAAGTATTTCATTTTACATGCATATCGGATTGAAACCATAAGCATTTAAAATATTCTCGTAAAAATAAATAAAAATATGCACAGATACATATATATGACCAAGATAGAAATGATTATTAAATGCAGGCATGCGATTGAAAAAAAAAAGAAGCAGCAAATTTATTCATCTCAGTTTGCATAAAGGGCCTAGAAGAATTACTACTGTGTACACATATGCCATTTTCTATATATTACAGTTTGAATAATAAAAATATATATATAAAAAAAAATGGATAAAATTATATACGCATAAAACAAATGTAATGGAAGCTAGAAAGGAGGACTGGAGAGTTTGAAGCTTCACAACACCGTAATAGAATGAATAAATGAATAAAGATAAATAAAAAGAAAATCTATGTTTTTCCTCTGAGAGCATTATGACCTTGGCAACCAATAGGTATGAACTTGTTTTGCTGAAATCATCCTAATACTGAGATTTCATAAAAAAAAATAATTAAAAAAAAAACCATAAGATACTGAGATTTCATCAAAAAAAAACATCAGATATTTACGCCCTTCTGAGCATTAAGACTTTCCAAGCGTATTCCTACTTGGCTATAGCGATGGGTATTTCAGTTTGTACCCTTACTATATCTATGCCAAACCCAAGTGATAGTAACTATGGCCATGGTGATCTCTTAATCGAGTCTCTTAGAGTATGTTGTAACGAATCTTGCTATGTTGGGAGAGCAGCCTCAAGAAGGCACAAGGGTTCTGACTACTTCAATTTTCTAGATAGATAAGGAAACTCTGGAGGCGCTATCAATAGTGAATACAAACCTCAAAATATGAATGAAGTTCTTGAATGTGTTGTGTGCCTGTCTGGAAAATTCAACCTGCCCCAGATATCCCAAGGAAATACATGTGGATTTAGGATGGGGCTCATGCATTTCCCTTCTAGTACTACTACTATCCCAACTTTAGTAGCCAGATGAAGAGCTTTTCAAAGGGGACGCTGATGCGAAAGGTGACATTAATAAGGTCAGAAGCGTGACTTAAACTCCCACCAACATCATGTTAAATCAAGCACCAATTCCAATACCTCTATTACTGGAAGGATTGGTTGTTGCAATCATAAGTTGTATCGAGACTTTAGTGCATCAACTTGTGGATATCAATAAATAAGAAATACATCAATAGACGTCATTGATGGTCTATTAATTGCCCAAATCAAATCTCGTGGAGGTGCCCAGTGCAGCTATAAATATTTTCTTGGGTTGGACGATTCCTTATAGTTTCTACTCTGCACCGTTCGAAACTAGTAGTAGGTACAACATCTTTTCCAAGTTAAAGAATGATTTATTGCAAAATGGAAATCAAATCATAAAGCATTGTCATTATCTGACACCTAGTCCTTGAGCCCATGACACTCTGTAAGGTCACATCAGCTAACAAAACAAAACAAAACAACACTATAAAGAAGGCCCCAAAAGTTGATGGCGAATAATACAACATAGTTCCCTATCTCATATCCTCCCAAGCTCATTCATAAACAAACATCATCCCTCTTACTTCTTGTAAGGCTTCTGCCATTTGGTGTTGTAGAATGAGGTTAAAGTTGATCCATAGAAATGCCACTAGTGTTATTTGCAAAATGAAGGCTTCTAATAATATCTTGCCTTTTTATTTTCTAGAAACATAGCTGCTATAATGGTCTTTTTGGAAGAAAAACTTCAATAATAGCTAAAAACCAGAATATCGCCAAGACATCCAATATTAATCTTAGCACGACATCCTAATAATATTAATTAAAAATCACTCCTCATTATTTTATTTCCATAGTCATCTAACTCGTTCCAGAGGTTGCCATGTTGTGCTTACTCGGCTCCAGTACTTTATCAGTAGCATAAAAAATATATATATCAACTGAAAAATTCGATAACTGTCAAATGTGTAAATTGTGCATAATAATCCAGTGAAATGCAAAGTTAGTGGGTAACACCATAATTGGTTTTAAAAAAAGAAAATCATTGCTAAATTAATAGATAATCTTTATTCCAGATAGGCGGGTGGTAGCAGTTGCCATGCCTAAGGGAATCTTCTGTGGCGACACTAACTATCCTCATTGTAGCAATTAGGGTTAAATATTTTAGCGGATCTCTTTCCTTTGTTAATGCTCACTTTAAGTTTTGTTCACAATGCAAACTTTAAAATGGTGGCTAAACATTTAGTTTCGGCATATCAGTTTCAATTATGTGGGCATTACAAGGTATATCTCATCTAACCGTCAATGGGTCCCATGCTGATTTTAATCTTAGGTAGTAAATTTTATTCTATCACTATTCTTTATGCCTATACCTACTATCATCATATTTGTCTTATGCATAATGAGTTTCCCTAAAATGTGTTATAATATTTTATAAAGAACTCGATTCAAAAGGGGTATGTTTTAAAAATCCCCATGCTTTCCTTAAAGAAATCCACCCCAACATAAGTCACTTTATCCAATGTTCTTTTAAACATTAAACTAATCCTTCTCCCCCTTGAAAAGATAAGAGATATTGTTTTCTTTACATAAAAAGGGGGTTGTAATAAGTTTCAATAATATTCCTTAAGGAAAAATGAAGGGAATATATTCCCACACTCTTAGGAAAATGAATCTAATAGTTTAAAATAAGAATATATGTAAAGAAAGGGGGTCCACATAATATTAGAGAGTTTCTTTTTATTGGAAATTAATACTAGAAGAATTTAATGTATATTTATTTGAATAAGTTATCTCTCATTTTATAATTATTAAATTTACTTTTTAGAGTATATATGTATCTAGATATAATTATTTAATTATATTTAGTTAAAGGGTAAGAAAACAATTAAATAAATAATAAATAAATATGAAAATTTTATAATTAGAATAAATTATAAATATTTACGTATTTGAAATTTGAGTTTGATGTTAATGCACGAATTTGTAAACTTTGTATTTGTCAATTTTGTATTTGTGTGTGGTGGTCTTCACCCTTATCCACTCATTAGAATATCCACTCCCCACTATTGAGCTTCGTATTGATGATGTCATTGCTTGGATATCATCTTTCAATGCATGTAGCTAGTTAGCAAGCGTAACACATTATAGCATATAATGAGTGGTTAATGTATTCTGCTAAAAAAAATAAAAATTGTGTCATTCATGTTTCGCCCTAGTGTAAATTATGGGCATGACAGGACTACATTTTTGCATGGCTTTATTACTGTGCATTTTTGTGTTTTATTGATTTTTCCATCTGGGTCGTTGTTGAAACCAATATTGTTTGGTTTATGGTTTCCGTTTTGTCACTATGGTTGCAATGCAATAAAATAGTTAATGTTATACAATTTATGTTGATTGTTGTTCTATAGCTTAGGATATATTGTTTTATTTTCAATAAGGTGTTGTTGAAAAGGCTATATTGTTTCAACTTCTAATAAGGTAATGTTGAGAAAAGACTATATTTTTGCATGGGTATGTAATTATGATTTTTAGTGTTTTGTAGGTTTTTCCATCTGGGTCGATGTTGAAACCAATTCCATTTTGTGGCTATGGTTTCAACACAATAAAATAGTTAACGTTATACAATTTATGTTTATTTTTGTAAGGCATTGTTTATTGTTGTTGTCTAGCTTAGGCTATATTATCTCATTTTCGATAAGGTTCTATTCAAAAGGCTATATTGTTTCAATTTTTGATAAGGTGTTGTTGAGAAAAGACTATATTGTTTCATTTATGGTACGTGTTTTGTGGGTATGGTTTTGCATGAGTTTTCCCATATGGGTCACTATTGAAACTAATATTGTTTGATATTATTTTATTTTTTATAGGGTCATGTTGAAAAGGCTCTATTGTTTCAACTTCTGATAAGGTGCTATTGAGAAAAGACTATATTTTCGCATGGGTTTGTAAGCTAGCATTATACAATTTATGTTGATTTTCATAAGGCATTGTTCATTGTTGTTCTCCAGCTTAGGCTATATTGTCTCATTTTCGATAACGCACTATTGAAAAGGCTATATTGTTTTAATTTTTGATAAGGTGCTATTGAGAAGAGACTATATTGTTTGTTAAAACTAATATTGTTTCATTTATGGTTCGTGTTTTGTGTGTATGGTTTTGCATGGGTTTGTCACTGTGAATTTTTGAGTTTTATGGGCTTCTACATCTAGGTCACTATTGAAACCAATATTGTTTGATTTATGGCTTCTATTTTGTGGCAAGCATTGTTGGTTTGCATGTGGTGCTGATGGTTGCAAGGCATTATATTGGTAAAACCTAGGCTATATTGTTAAAACTTAGGCTATATTGTCTCATTTTCAATAAGGTCCTATTGAAAAGGCTATATTGTTTAAATTTTTGATAAGGTTCTATTGAGAAGAGACTATATTGTTTGTTAAAACCAATATTGTTTCATTTATATTTTGCATTTTGTGTGTATTGTTTTGCATGGGTTTGTCACTGTGAATTTTTGTGTTTTGTGGGTTTCTGCATCTAGGTAGCTATTGAAACCAATATTGTTTGATTTATGGTTTTCATTTTGTGGCCGACATTGTTGGTTTTTGTGTGGTGTCGATGGTTGCAAGGGTATTAAATAGTTTGTGTTATTTTCACTAAGGAATTTTTTACAAAGCTTTGGCTATATTATTTCATTTTCTCTAAGGAAATAAAATAGTTGATGTTATTGTTTCATTTTTTATGGGGTGTTGTTGAAAAAATATTGTTATGTGGGTTTTTCCATCTGGGTCATTGTTGAGTCTAATATTGTTTCATTTGTGGCTTTCATTTTGTGGTGATGGTTGCAACGCAATCAAATAGTTAATGTTATATAGTTTATGTTGTTTCCCATAAGGCATTGTTGAGTGTTCTCCTCTAGCTTTGGCTATATTGTTTCATTTTCGATAAGGCAGTCTTGGGAAAAGAATTTGTGCATATGCGGGTTTATTTTTATTTTTATTTTTATCCATGGGTTTCTTACTATGAATTATTTTGTTTTGTGTGTTTCTCCATCTGGGTTACTGTTGAAACCAGTATTGTTTCATTTATGCCTTTCGTTTTCTGCTAATGGTTGCAACGCAATAAAATAGTTAATTTTGTACAATCTATGTTTTTTTCCACAGAGCGTTGTTGACTTTTGTTCTTTAGCTTTCACTAAATTATTTCATTTCTAATCTTCAATAAAATAGTAAATGTTACAGAGTTTATGTTATTATCCACAAGGAATTATTAAGTGTTGTTCTCTAGGTTTGGTTGTATTGTTCTATTTCTGATAGGTTACTATTAGAAAAATAATTTTCTAGGTTTATGTAGAAACCATTATTGTTTCATTTAAGGATTTCATTTTGTGGTGATGGTTGCAATGCTTTTGAACACATTGTACTCTCTGGAAATTCTTCCTTGAATAGCTTCAAAAACATTTTGGTGCATTGTATGTGGAATGTAACGCCCGTCGTGCAAACCCCAAAGAACACACACATAGCAAATAATTTTTTTTTTAAAACCAATAATTAAATTAAACATGTAATAACACTTAACCATAAACACATAGCACATTACATAACATTAACACACTTAGTTCTCTGGGGCACGCGAGGTTACATCGCAACAACTAACCAGAAATAAAAATAAGGATTACAACAATATCATTTATAATGATAACCAAGGATAAGGATACATCCAATAACCATGATGCGAGAATAATTAACATCGCATAATTACATCCATGATAAATCTCTTAATAAAATACAAATGAGCCTAACTATTACATCATCGTTATAATATTACATTACAATCTCTGATAAATGAATTACATTGAATTTCCCAACATGGGGATTGATACAAGAATAATGAAATATGAAATACAAGGTGAATGCTGGTACAACTCCAACTGGAAATGCTAAGAAGACAGAACGCTGATGGGGAACCCAATGGGTGCGGAGCACGTTCCACCCAACCATGTGAATTACAAGTAACTCACCCCCCGTGCTCAGAGGTGACGAGGAAGTGAACCCGACCATGAATGTCAAACCGACTCAACAACAACATGATACGAAACAAGTACAACTCAAAGCATACGATGAACAACCAACAACGTTCACAAATCACATAACAAGTTACAACTAAGAACCTCATCACAATAACATGAAGTACCACCAATTAACAATCATGAAACAAATTTACAAGAATCAAAAGCATCATAAAGATACAATATCTAGAAGAACCGAACCAACACCCAAAATACATTTCCAAATACATCAAAACCAATAAAAAGAATACGATTCCATAATAACTCTAAATCAACCATTCAATACACCATTCCATAGGCAACAAGACACAAGTCAGACGGGTGTCAAGTGGGGAGGGTCATCGCATAGCTCTCATGGGATCCCCTGGCTCTTCCTCCAACTGAGGCGCCGACACCCATCTATGGATCCCCTAGCCCTAAAATCAGAAACAACATAAATATAACAATATCTAGAAGCAACTACAAGCAAAGCACAAGGGTGTCAAGTGGAGAGTGTCATCGCATAGCTCTCATGGGATCCCCTGGAACTTCCTCCAACTGAGGCGCCGACACCCATCTATGGATCTCCTGGCCCTTCCTCCTAACTGAGGCGCTGACACCATAGGGTAGCTCATGCGAAGTCAATAATCTCTCATGAAGACGAGACTATGACTTTGCCGACCACGGCCTACTCAGTCTATCACTAGTCTACGGTAGCCCTAATGCATAGACGAGGAATCCATTTTTAATTATCTTGTGTGTTTTACTACCCTTCCCCCTAAATTATATTTTTAGGTTATCACTTGTTTAACTACTCTTACGTGGGTTCCCCTGAGCACTTCCTCTTACCCGAGGCACCGACACCCACGAAGAGCCACTCTCCCTATGACCCCTAACATAAATCAAAACTAGGCAAGGTTTGTACTATCACGAATAACACATATAACTCAAAACATAAATAAGCAAGGCAATTCCATCTCGCAATAGCCCATAATCAAATTGCCAATACCCACGTACAACCCTTCCAAAAGTAATTCTAATAAATTTCCAATTCCAAGAGCACAACCACACAGAATAACATTCATAGATTATAAACACGCCTCTGGAACTAGGGTTCTCAATAAACAACAACTGAATCACAAATACACAAGGTTCCCACACCGCAACCAGAATAAAGGAAAACCATAATCAAAATGCACAAGAAAAAACCGACAATCCATAGGGTTTCACATAGCCAACACAAAACGATAAAGAAAAAATATAACATAACAGGAAAACTCACATCACACTTTGCAAAGTTGCACCAGTAAGTTGTGTCCATTCTCAGTTTAAATAACTCAATATGGTTGTCACAATAAAGCCCACAATCACAACTAAAGCTAAATCTTGTCTAACATATTTGTTTAATCAAAACAATAATTAAACAATTCCCATTTGAAATATATAGAATTTACCTGGATATGAACAAAATTGAACATTTAAAATCCTAGATAAAAATTACATCCATACTATGTAATAAATTAACATTTAAATTTAAATAATCTTAATTCCACTTTAAAATAAATAATATTAAATAAAATTATTATAATTTCACTTTTAAAATACATAACAATTATATATTTTTTTAAAAGAAATATATATATATATATATAAATATATATATATAATTATATATATATACATATATTAGTTTATATATATATATATATATATATATAAAATTATATATATTATATATATATAATAAAACAAAAAATCATAAATAAAATAAATTAATAAAAAAAAAAAACTTTAAATACAAGCCACCCGGCCGCGGCTGTACATCGGCCAGGTGGGCTGCCGTATGGGACTGCACAGCAGTCCCATGGCCTACTGTACGCAGTAGTCCATACGGACTGTTGTGCAGTCCGCAGCTCCAATGGGTGGGAAGAGGGTACGGCACTGCCGTCCCTTCCTCCTTCCCAAAAACTTTTAAAATTGTTTTCAATTATATTTTATTTTTTTATACAATTACTTTTATAAATTTCCCTTATTTTTATAAACGAATTTTTATTTTAAAACCAAACAATATAATTCGGTACTGCACCGGCACAGACTCCGACGGTGGCCAAAATTCGACTTTAACCACAATTTCAAACAATTACAATACACAAAAAAATAATTTATTTATATATGTATATATAAATATATACGAAATTTGTATATATAAATATATGCACATATATATAATATATTTACATATATATATTTCAGATGAACAAATTTCACAGTTAAAGGTACAGAGGATAGAAGAACAGAATAAAAACAACTTATACAAATATTTATATATTAAGGATATATTTTATAATTCTCAGAATAAATTATTCTCAAAGAAAAACTATGTATATTTTCAAGAAAAATAACAGAATCAATTTAAGAATATATATAGTCTATTTTCACAACTCAACATTATTTTCACACCACCAAATTGAAAGAATATTCATAGAGTAATTTACAGAGACAAACTCTTTTTAATTCCTTCAGTAATTTTCACTATTCAATAAATTCCTCTTTTCTAAGGTTTTAGTTCTCTTTCACCAAATAATCTAATTTATTTTTCCTGTTTTCTTAAATCAGAAGACCAGAGAGAAGGAGTAGGTTAAAACCTAGAGTCCTGCGCTTATTCGAGAACTTGATGAAGATTGTTTTCGACGGTGTTTACGAAGAACTCCTCCTTCCTGCTTCAAATCTTCTCTGAATCACCGTGCTCAAATCTCGAACCGATTCTCTGTTCAGAAAACTTCTCCAAAGCAACCCAGTAACAGCTTTCCAATTCCTTTCAAGAACTCTCCTCAAATAAAACAAAAGAATCCCATATCCTTTCTAAATTTTCAGAATACAAAGCCAAAATCTTATTCAACTTCTATAACAATACTCCTCTGTGTGTGTGTAAAACTCACAAAAATTCTTAATTAAATAAAAAGGTAATGTCCCCCTCTTCAAAAACTCTAAAAATCAAAATTAAAAGAAAATCATTCTTTAAAAGCAAGCTTTTTAATTAGATCTGTATTCCTATTCGTTTGCACAACTTTTCATTCTTTTATTTGTTTTTATTGTTTTAATTTCTATTTTTGCAACTTTACTTGCACATCACATTACTTATTTAATTTAAATAAATTATTCTAATAATTATCCTCCACCAGATAATTGATTAAAATAATTAAGACACATTTAATATTTAATTGTCAATTAACTGAAATAGATGGCTTTCAAAATAATTAAATCATTCAAATATTTAAATACAATTTAATCTAACATTAAAATAAATAATTATTTCAATCATTAAAATAAATCATAACTTATAAAATGCCATCTTAAATAAAATACGACAAACACATAACACAAAACACAAATGACGACAATTACACAAAAATGAACAATACCAACAAATGAGACGATCTGACATCATGGAATGGGAGGACTTCATCGTCACCTCTGTTTCAACATTTAACTGTTGGGCTATTGGTGCTCGCCCTGTCCTGCTGAAGCAGGTGGAATCGAGACTTGTACCTGCAAATCCTGCATACCAACGAAGTTGTGTACATGTGCATACATATATATAAAATCAAAGCATTAAATCGAAGTACTGCATTGTGAGAAGGAATCGCAACATAGCAGGGCACTTGCGAACGAGTGATGCCATATTGTCCTTCATCACACCTATTCTAACAATTATAATATAACTGATAAACTAACATTTCTAAACTAACAATCATCTCATAACATATCTAAATAAATCACTGCATCATAATATAATTCTGAAAATTAACTAACATTACCAACCACAATGTCATATGAAATGATCATGTCTACTAATGGAATAACAACATCATCAAACGTCTAACTATCCAACTCACACAATAACAGAATCGTCATAGTATCAAGGTATCAAACGAACGCATAGAAAAATAATAAATCCGAACAGTAAGAGGAGGGGTACTACATGGAAACTAGTGTTTTTTATTATGCTTAATATAAAGCCTATTATTGTAAGAATTCCTTTTTGAGGATGAAACAAATAACAACTATCTTCCCAAAATAATAAATATGAATGTTTTGTTTTCCTTTCTAAATAATGTTTTCTTTAATATATATTTCTCATTAACATGAGTTCCACTTATGGCTCATATGATACTTAATTAGCATAACAAGGTGTTGAGAGTTGGGTATGTGCAGGATCATCATGGAAAAAATAGGCCCTTAAGTGGCAAAAAATTCAAAAAAATTATAGTTAGGCAACTTGACGTAAAAATTTGAATAATTTATCTATATTATTTCAAAAATATGTAAGAATATAATCTATAGCAAATTGAATGTAGTTTCTAAACTACTAGGTTTATTTAAAAAAGAATCTATTTGGTGAAAATTCGAAATTTCAATGCAGAGTACTTAATTTTTAGGGAAAAAAAAAGAAATAGGTGTTTGTCGACCACCCTAACCACAATAAAAAGATAATTTTTTTTATAATATTTTAGAAATAAGTAGAGGACTCATTTCCGAATGCGATGCATATTTTTTGTAATTTTTTTCCAAGTAATTAATTAATTATGAATTTTTTATCACAACTTTTAAAAAATATAAAAACTCGTATGTCTGACTACTTTAACTTGGTCAAAACTTCATGAAATTCAATTTTTCTTTTTTTAATCCTATAGTATACAAAGCATATAATGTGATGCATATTTTGGATGCAAAAAATGTGATACCATTTGAAAGCTATAGATGTTTTTCAATCAGCTATTCAATCAACACTTTAGTCGTAATTTAAATAGAAAATGCATAATAATTATTTATTAAATTCAAAGTAAAGCATACTTTATATTGGTGGAAAGATGAGAATCTCCTTTAAAAACCCTTTTCATTTCATCAATTTTGGGTTAAAAAAAATCATCAGCCACATACCCTACAAATACCCATCATATTGCCACTTTTTGGCTCATCATGATCCTGCACATACCCAGTCAAAGATTTATTCATGGAATTTCAGAATAAAGACCTTAAGGTTCAATCAAGATGATATTATTAGTTTTACTTAAACTAATATGTTCACAATTCCATTATTCCATAATAGAATGACTCAAAGATACATACCTATTTCTCTTATTGGTTGATATGTTGCATTCTAGTTTTTCAGACCTTGAATTTAATACTTGTTGAAGTATTAAAACAGTTTATGCTATTTTCCATAAAGCATTGTTGATTGTTTTTCTATGGCCTTGAATAAATTATTTGATTTATGGTTTCTATGTGGTGGCGATGGTTGCAAAGTAATAAAAAAGTTCATGTTATTCTTGATAAGGCATTGTTGGTTGTTTTTGTGTGTTTTTAAGGATAGATCTTATTTGTCTAGGCCTTAATAAGAATTTCTTAGAATGGCGGGTTGTATATTAAGTGTGAGATGAAACATTGGTCTCACTATTGATTATAGTGGTAGACCAACATACATTATCCACCACTATAATCGATGGAAATATCGATGTTTTTTATTACACTTAATATAGAGGTTGTTATGCATATAAATGTTGTTTGCATCTAATTTCACATAGATACATATCTACACATAAGGAAAATAAAATGAAATGCAACAAAAGAAAGCCTACTCTCCACCCTACCATATTGGGTCATGGAGCATCATAGGTTGTTGCACATATATATCCATAGGTGGACTTCAAACATATGAATTTTATCTGCATCTAATGTTAGAAACAAATAAATTTGCACATAGGAAATATAAAATGAAACACAAAAAAATGAGGCATGCTCTCCACCCTACCATATTGGGTCATAGAGCCTCATGGGCTCTCACCAAACTCCCAAGCAAGAACATACATCGTCCACCATGTTGAACAATGGAAAAATCAAATTTTTTCATTATTACACTTACTATACAGCCTACCATTCTAACAAATCCTTTTTTAAGGCTGAAAGAAATAAGAACTAAAAAGGTGTATTTAACTTTAGATTCCCCAAACAATAAACATGGCGAGTAGTATATATGAATGTTGTCTACATCTAATTTCACATAGATACATACCTGCACACAATGAAAGAGAAATGAAACACAACAAAAGAAACACATACTTTTTGTGTTTATATATTTCCAAGCAACAAATTCCTACATATGCATCCAAAACATGCAATAGATATATATGCAGCTGCAAAATAAAAGCTACACCTATATATATATATGAAGTTAGATGCACATATATACATATTGTTGATTGTACTCTACAAAATATTATATTGTTTGTTGAAACCAATATTGTTTGATTTATGGTTCACCTTTTGTGCCGTTGGTTTTGGATGGGTTATCATATATACTCACCTTTATATTAAGGATAATAACAAAAAAATTTCCACATACAATGTGTTGAAAAGCCTTTTGAAGTTATTTAAGGAAGAAGTTCTATAGAGATGGTGGCATCAATGTTTGACATGACACTAAAAATATGGCTTATCATTCCAACAATGTGTCAGTATGTATCAATGTTGTTTGCATCTACTATGACATACATCCAAATCTACACATGGCATTTTTCATTAGTGTTTTCCTTACAACCATCGGCACCACATGCAAACCACCACATGCAAACCAACAATGCACTATGGAAATCAACATAAATTGTATATCATTACATTCCCACACATTCTTTTTGTGTGTATATATATATCTGCACAATAGATTCCTAAAAATTAATCTAGGGCATGCAATTCCTACATATGTTCTTGTAAAATAAAATCTACACTGATATTTAAAAAAAAATGATTACTTTTGCAATCATCGTGCCATACAAAAAGAAAAAAAAACCTCTAACCACCTTCACATAAATTCCACAATAGATAATTGCACTTTCACCTTCATAGAAGCTTTCCCTCCTCGCTCGCACCTCTGATAGAAGGTAAAGCCACATAACCACACTCAACAATGCCTTGTCAAAAATTGCGTAGACATTCGCTATTTTTTTGAGGTTTTAAATTGCAGGTGTTTCTTACAACCATTGCCACTAGACGAGAGCCATACAATAATAAAAAAATCATAGTAATAAATCCATTGAAAACCTTCACCACAAAACACGAACCATAAATGAAACTATATTGGTTTCAATAGTGACCTAGATGAGAAAACCAACAAAAACACAACCATTCACAGTAACAATCCAACGCAAAAAATAAACAATATTTCCTTCCACCCATTGGGGCTACATGGAGACCATAAATGAAACAATATACCCTAAGTTAGAGAAGAACAATCAATAATGGCCTATGGAAAATAACATAAACTATTTTTGAAACTACATTGGTTTCAACAGTGGCCTAGATGCAAAAACTCAAAAACACAACAATTCATAGTAATAATCCAACACAAAATAAACAATATTTCCTTCCAACCATCACGGCTACACTAAGACCATAAATGAAACAATATACCCTAAGCTAGAGAACAATAATCAATAATGGCCTATGGAAAATAATATAAATTGATTTCGAAATACTCTAGCAAGGGCTTTTCCAATATGCACCTCCTCCCGCTTGCTTCAAATGCACCTCTTCCCACTTTCTAGAATCAATACAAAAGTCTTGGTAACTGTACTATTGATTGGAGTGATGGAAAATGTATGTCCCCTATGCACAAATATGTATGTATGTCATAACAAATGTAAACAACATTGATTCCATAAGGCATTTCTGATTGTTGTTCACTAATCTCTTAGGGTTTTTTTAATTTCATTTTCGATAAGCAATTGTTGAAAAGGCCACATTGTTTCATTTTTGATAACATAATATAATAAGAAGTGTAATGCCCCATCATAATAACCTAAGGAATGTTGCAATTGTGTATAATAGTGGAATAATTTTATTTTTTTAAAGTCTAATTATTAAGTTAATTAGTTGCATGCATTCATTAAGTTACACGACGTTACACTACTTGAGTTTCCATAGACAACTTTAGTATTTTGCATTGCACATAATAATTATCATTAACATAAAGATAAACATTGCATTTCATTTGAAACTCCATTCAAGATAACATAAAATACAAATTTGTTTCTTACATTGCATTTAATGAAACAATATAATACTCATTCATCTGATGAGGTAGTTCAATAATAATTACATTTTACAAGTGTTCACCTCATAACAATTGAGGGATGCTTTACAATACAAGTTTTACAATAATGCAATAAAGAAAGTACATCTGTTTCCAAGTATGAGCTCTCCATCCATGAAACTCTCGTTGCCATGATCATAAACTGGGGACCCAACAGAGTAAGGTGCACATTCCACCCAACCATGTGGTACCCGTAGGTCCACCCCCCGTGCTAGGAGATAGTAATATGGTTACCTAGACATAATCTACTAACCCTAGACACTAGTACATAACTGACTGATGGTTACATTGCTTCCAGAATTTAAGACAATTGAATGTACTACATACACAAAGTTATCTATTATTTTAGGTGGAGTGTCATCACAATATTGCAAAGGTTACCCTGGTGTTTCTTTCTAGGTTCCGGCCGCCAACTTGGGTTACCCTGGTAACCTCTTACGAAATCTGGCCCCATTGCAAATCATTGTAGAATCAAATATCTTTTGAAGGAACAAGACATCGATTTTCCATTCCAGACCTTCTCATCTTATACTCAAGACTGAACTAGCTCAAGAGTCAATAAGTGAGGCATAAACATCTTGTTAAGGATTTTTAAATCTAACTACTGTGTTTTTTAGTTATCACTGACTTACTAACTCTTTGTAAGTTACCCTGACACCACTTTGTGTGTCGGCCCTTACAAAAAGCCACTCCCCTAAACATAACAAAGGAATCTAAGTTTTCTTGACTAAGGTTTATAAGGTGTACAAAAATACAACATGAAATTCTAGACTTTTCATAACGAACAACAATGACAATGTACATACAGTCAAGTGTCTAAACACCACACAATTACCATGTACACAACCTTAGCTTATTCAAGAATTTAACTTTAACAATCACAATCCTCACTTTTACAATTGGTCTGGAAGACTTGAACATCTACAACATTCCCAATTTTCCCAAGAAGAAACACAATATAAAGCAAATTGAAAATAAATATCTACTATTCGGATTTACTAAATCCAGTCTTTCAAATGAATTAACAAGAATTTAAAACATCTCTATTGTACTACTTTTCTCAATCAATATATAAAATAACATCATTTAATTCCAATTTAACTTTCACATCTACATTTATCAAAATCTATCGAATCTTATTTTTCAACTTTTCTATTATAATTCTAACTAATGTTATTTCTAACATATCTTTATACTTAAAAGAATATCTTATTTCCTACTATTTGAATGTAAGTTTTAAAGATTTATTTATATAATATATAATAAGTTAATAAATATATATATATTTATATATTTACATATATATTGAAACCCCAAATCGGGTTCATATCCGAATTCAATTTTTAACCATATAATTTTCAAATCCGCAAAAAATCATAGACCAGCAGTTAGGGCTAAGCCCATCCATACGTGGGCGGTGCTGTGGTTATGGCTGCCTATGCAGCCCGCCCCACAGGCTCGGCCATGGAGGCTGAGACAAGCGTTGCCTGCAAGGGCGGCGCTGGGCTCGGCCCTCGCCGCCATGCCCCTGCGAGGATGGCTGTGGGTAGCCCCGCCATGGGCGCCGGTTCACAATTTTTTTTTTAACATATATATATATTTTAAAAAAACACATACAAATTTTAACAAAATAAAATCTGACGCTATTAAAAATCGCGTACGGCGATTTCTGAATTCATTAAATACTGGGATTTTCAATATTAACAAACATTTATATATATATATATATATATTTGTATATGTATATGTATATATATTTCCAATACATATACATATATATATATATATATATAATTGATAAATAACATTAAAGCTACAGTAATTGTGCAAATATTTTTAACAAGGTTTTCAACAGGTAATTGACAAAACTAACATTCTGCACAATATTTTTTTTAGAAATTTAAAAATTCAACAATAGAGAATTTCTTTTCTTTCACAATTATTATTTTTTTTTTTAAAAATCATATCCTACAGGAACATATACAAAATTTAACAGGAAACTTCTTTTAAAGTTCTTCAAAGATCTTTCCTACTTCTTTGAGAATCTTCTACTATATAAACAAGATTTTTACAAAATTTCCCGAGAAGAATACAAGAGACACAAAACTAAAATTTTCTCAAACATTCTTTTTCAAAAGGAAACAAATTTAAAAACAAGAAAAATACCTGTATCTTGCAAATTGTCTGTAGAAGAAAGCCTCTTGCCTGTAGCGTACAATTCCCAAAAGCTTCTCCAAAGAAAACCCCAAATCCACAGGAAGACTATAACCAACACCAAGAATTTCCCACCAAAGGGATCTTCCACAAGTATACAGTATTACCAAAATAACATAAATAGAAAGTTTTGCAAAAGCTCAGATATTTTTTTCCCGTGAAGAAATTGAATAACCCCTGTGTTTTTCCCCAGATCCAAAATAACCTCCGTGAACAATTTCCTCAACCAAAAATCATAATTACACTGGCACACTTGTCGAGAAGTGCAAAATATCTATTAACCACTTCTTGACAATCTTGCCTTCCAAAATTGCATGCATTTAATTAATTTATTTAAATTTAAAATCATTATTCAAATAGCATGCATTTATTTTATTTAATTTTCCAATTTTTAAATTGCAAATATGTTTAATAATAAAACATGTCATTTCCAAATAATATTTAATTTAAATAAATCTATTCACACACAATTTAATTAATTAATTTATTTAATTAAATAAATTTAATCTTTACGATCAACTTACTTAACTAAACAAACTAATTAATTAATTAATAAAAAAAAAAAAAACATATTTCTTTAACATTTAACAATTAATTTAAATAACAATAATATAAAGCATAATAAAATATTATTAAAATTGACATTTTTCCTTTCAAGCAATTAAACCAAACAAAAAAATGCAAGACAACATATGACTTAGAACTAAAACAGACAATGTACTATGACTGGGTTATAGACTAGACTAGGATGAACCAAACTATTGCCTCCCAATCAACATATCCGTTGAGTCTTGACACGCTCAGACCTGAGTAACTAGGTGGAATCAGTGTCATGTAACTGCAATCCTGCAACCAAGCAATAACATGCATATATATAAAAACCATTGTACAGGCACACCGTGCGGAGAAAATCACAGACATCACAGGGCACTCGCAAGCGAGTGATGCAATTCCGTTCTCCACACCAATACACGTCACATCAGACTCACAAATTAAATAACATTTAGTCCATCAAAACATATACATAACAATAATCAACTGAAAATAAAACATCTACGCTATATAAAAGCATATCAAAAATCAAATATCGCAGTACAATGTATCATCATGTCACAGAGTAAATCCACTGTCACTCAAAACCAGCGATCAAAATATCCAAACCAAGTAACAAAGTCTAACAGTATAAAAACATGTAACCAGAAAACATAAGCATAAATGGAGGGGTACTACAAGAAGCAAACAAAATTATATTTTTGTTGAATAAAAAGAAGAAAGACATGGCAATGTTGACACATTTGAAAACTGGAACCATTTTCCCATAGCACATAGGTTACTCCCAAATGGCTAGAAAAAAAAAGGTAAAGGACACATAAATAGCTCAAATATCAATAAGTTAAACACGTCACCTAAAAGATACATGTAGAAAATGCATATACAGACATACAAACTCACACCATAAATAAAACAATATTAGTTTCAACAACAACCTAGCAAATTCTATTTTTCAACATCTTATCAAAAAGTAAACTGTATAGCCAAATCTATAGACCAACAGTCAACAATTCCTTATGGAAAACAACATAAACTCTATAACATTTACTTTTTCATTACGAATCGAATATGAAAGAATATAGCTAGAGCTGAAGTAATAAAATAGTTTATGCTATTTTCCTAACTTCAAAAAGCTTTTTAGCACATTGTATGTGGCAAGCAATGTTTCTTATTATTCTTAATATAAAGCCTATTATTGTGAGAATTTCTTTTGAGGATGAAACGAATAACAACTATCCTAGCAAAATAATAAACAGGGGGATGATTATATATGAATGTTGTCTACATCTAATTTCACATACATACATATTTGCACATAGGAAAAGTAAAAAGAAATGCAACAAAAGAAATACATACTTTTGTGTGTATATATTTTGGGCTCCTGGTCGGGGAAAAAGGTGGTGGTTTTTTTCTATTTTTTATATTGAACATGCTTGCCATGTTGATAGAGAAGGCCAGTGAAATTGAATTCCAATTGGCATCAACATTAATTGTTGTATGGTTTCTCTCTACTAGCAATGGTTGCAAAATAATAAAACAGTTCATGCTCTTCTTGATACGACATTCTTGGTTTTTTTTTGTGGCCTACGATGACAACCTGCACTCTTTTCCATAGGGAATTGGTGATTGTTGAGCCGTGGATTTAGTAATACATGTGAAAAATTCATATACACACATACACACCCACACATACATATAAACAATTGTGGAGATATAAGAGTATGTGGCAATTGAGACAGATAAGAAGAAAATAACTATATTGATATTAAAAATTGGACATATCTATATATACATAGATGCATGACATAAAAGATACATGTAGAAAATGCATATATTAACATACACACTCATGCATACAAATGGATTGTAGACATATATGTCTACACACAACTGTATCAAGATGTTTTATGCACTGAGAACATTCAATTGCATGCATGTGTTTATGTATATGCATATGTAGATGTATACATGCATACAACCATGTCCATAAGTATATATAAGAACAGTTGGAAATTCAAAGGGTTTTTTTAATATGCACCTCTTCCCACTTGGTTCAAGTGTACCTCTTCCCACTTGCTTTCTCTATGTTCCCTGCTTTCTTTAGCGTTTGCAAAAAATGGGAAATAAATTATCACAACTGACACTTCTGTATTGCTTTTGTAACTATTACCCCATGTAGAAAAACACAAAAAGAACCTCCTCTCGACTTGGCAGTAGCTTGACAATGAATGATTTAACTTGCACCTTCACAAAATTTTTCCCTCCTTGCTCATAGTTGTGATAGTAGGTAAAGCCATATAACAAAAGCCAACAATGCCTTATTGAAAATTTCCCAGACATTTGATCACAGTGATGGAAAATTTATTTCCCCTATGTGTAGGAATGTATGTATGTCATAGTGGATGCAAAGAACATTGATACATACTGATCCCTATCTTTATTTTGTTGAGACATGCTTGGAATCATAAGTTGTATTTTAAGTGTTATATAATAATATTTTTTGCATCTAATTTCACATATGTATATTCTCGCACATAGGGAAAATAAAATGAGTGGCAACGATAATCAACAATGCCTTCTGGATAACAACATAAACTCTATAACATTTACTATTTTATTGTGTATCAAAAATGAAACAATATAGCCAAAGCTAGAGAACAACAGTTAACAATGCCTTATGGAAAACAACATAGACTATTTTATTGTGTTGCAACCATCATCACAGAACAAAAGCCATAAATGAAACAATATTAAATTTTCTTGTGTGTAGATATGTATGTATGTCAAAGTAGATGTAAGGGTATGTGTAGGATCATGATGGGCCAAAAAGTGGCAATATGATGGGTATGTGGCTGGCAACTTCTTTTTTACCCAAAATTAATGAAACAAAAAGGGTTTTTCAAGGAGATTCTTAGCTTTCCACCAATATAAATTATGTTTTTCTTTGAATTTAATAAGTAATTATTATTCATTTTCTATTTGAATTACAACTAAAAGTTCTGATTGATAGGCTGATTGAAAACATCTATATCTTTCAAACGATAACCACATTTTTGAATCAAAACATGTGCCACATTCTATGTTTCGTGATACCTATATATAAAAGAAAAAATTAAATTTCAGTTTTGACCAAGTTAAGGTGGTTAGACATATAATTTTTATATTTTTAAAAAGTTATAATAAAAATTCATAATTAATTATTTACTTGGAGAAATTACAAAAAATATGCATCACATCTGGCATGAGTCCTCTACTTATATCTAAAATATTATAAAAAATATTATCATTTATTGTGGTTAAGGTGGTCAAACATACACCTACTTCTTATTTTTTCCCTGAAATTTAAGTACTACTGGATTGAAATTTCAAATTTTCACTAAATAGATTTTTTCTTTTTAAACAAACCTAGTAACTTATTCAAATTTTTATGTCAAGTTGCCTAACTCTGATTTTTCTGATTTTTTTGCCACTTAAGGGCCTATTTTTTCCATGATGATCCTACACATACCCGTAAACAACATACAAAAATACTCTTCCTGATGTTTATTCTTTTGTGAAAATAGTTGTTATTTGTTTGAGCCTCAACATGACATTCTTGCAATGATAAATTGTATATTAAGTGTTATATTGAACATTGAATCCTTTTTTTAATTATTTATATTTTTTCTTCGTATTGTTGATGTCTCTAGAAAAAAAATTGAAACATAAAAAAAATTGAAACAAAAAAAATTGAATAATAAAGTGTATATTAAGTGTTATATGAATTATTAAACCCTTTCTTTTATTAATCCTTTTTTGTCATATTGTTAATGTGTGTACAAAAAATTTGAGAGATAATGTTGTGTTTTGAAGATCTTGATGGTTGTCATTTTATTGGTGTTTTATATTTCTTGTATGTGTTTTGGCTGGGGTTCTTGTCATCCTTTGTTGCTTTAATTGAAAAATTAGCCCTCGTATTGTTGTGGCATAGAGCTTGTAGTAAGTTGTCGGCATTGCAACTCAGCTTTTAAAAGAGCAGCCCCAGCAATGTCGGTGGACTCTGGCTCTTCCCAGGCTAATGAACAATCCTCAGGCACTAGTCAGGTGTACAAGTCTATTCCTTGTTTCCTTTTTGCTGTTGACAATTATATTGAGAATTTTCCATGTGCATCCAAAAAATTGTGAATATGCTTCATTTGAATTAATAGTTGTTGTAATATATAATCTAACTAATTTATATTCAAACTCTTCATGTTTCCTTTTCCTTTTGATTTGCTAGCCATTTGGGAGTGACCTATGTGTTAGAAAAAAAAGGTTGCAGTTTTCAAATGTGTCAACATTGCTAAATGCTTCCTTGTTTATCAGATACCAATAATTGAACCATTATGTGCTACCTTTTTCCCTTATTTTTGTGTTTAGACTTGTCTCACAACCTTGAACATGTCATTACTTTGGCTTGGCTAAGTAAAACTTCCTTGTACAATGCAAATGTATGACCAGCCTTGATAGCACATGCGATATGATCTATTGATGTTGAGATGTTGTCCTATCTCTGGTTCTTCAGCTAATGTCTTCTCAAAAAATAGGGGGTGATCAAAGCCTAGTTGACTGCTACAATTTTTTCCTTTCTAATGGAACCCACATGCAAATAGTGACTTTGCTTTCAAAATACAATGACCTTTTATTTATAGGGGCATTGAAAATAGGTTCCATCTTGTGCTTGACAAACTATTTGTGTAGGAAGCTACGGGAATCAAGGTTGGCTATTGTTTTGCACTAATTGCACTTTTTGTTGTATGCTTTCTTGTTTGTGGGGACCAATTTTTTTAATATTTGATCTTTGTTTGGTTCTAGGGCGATTGCCATATTGTCTTTAGATTTCAAAATGTCAAATTGTAAGCTAATTGGAAAACCTAGATTTTTTTTAGAGAGATCAAGAAGAATAAATAGCGGGTTGTGAGTTAGCCTCCCCATCCAAACGAGCCTCAACATTTTGGATTCGTACATCCCCAAAACAGCATAGTGCTCCTACAAACCATCAGCCCTGTTAGAGGCCTGAATATTTACCAAACCAAATGGACAATAAAAGGTCAGGTAACAACTAAAAGGGATATACACCATCAGGGAAAACTTTAGTGGTGAACCTTTTCCAATTAGCGAATAATTAAAATTGAGGCCTCCAAAAATGGCAAATAGTACAACATAAAAAGGATGTTGAATCGCCAAGTTTTTACAAAAAAAAATTTCATCTTGATTAATTCGCCTATGCAATATTTTTTAAACAATGCATCATTGGAAACAATGCACCAATAGTTTATACCATAATTACAAATATTAATTATATTCACCAATAATATTATATTACTACCATTAATTTTGGGGCAATAACACCACAATAATAAATTACCATTTAATTTTAGGGATATTTTAGCATTTAATAGGGCTTTTATTTGTTTCCATTAAATCATCGATTATCATTTTAATAAGATGGTTATAGGTTGATTCCATGACCTAATACACATGTTCCTTTTAAAAGGCTTGTTGAGGCCTAGAATTTGTTTTGGGCCACACAATTAAATCTAATCGTGTGGACCAAATCAAATTTTGGGCCTCAACAAGCCTTTTAAAAGGCACGTGTGTATTAGGTTGCAGAATCAACCTGCAGCCATCCGATTAAAAAGATAATCAATGGTAACAATTTAATTTTTCATTTAGTCTTACTTTTAAAGTGATATTTAAAAAAATAATTAATCTGTGTGTGCTCCAATGCATATTCGATAGTGAATTGCAATGTTGTTGTCCCCATATCCCATGAGGGGGCATTTCCCCATTGACCCCCACAAGGGGGCTATTCCTCCTTAACCCCTGCAAGAGGCGCTACCCCTTGACCTCACTGGTGGCTACTGCCCCTAGGCCCCTACTTCAATAATACAAAAAAGAAAAAAAAAATGGGGGAACTGCACCGACCAACTATGCAAATTTTTAAAGGAGAGATTCGCCATTGTAATTAATCTTTTTAGTGATTATTCACTTGGATTCGCCACTATTATTATTTTTTTTACCAATTATTCATTAAGATTTTTCAAGATTTTATAATATTTTTTAATAATGTGCATAGATTTGCTAAGAAAATTACTATTTTTTTTTCAAATAAAAGGAAAGATTCACTAGTATTTTACACCTTCACCGACGAGGGGGGTTTCTTAAAGTTATCCTTGTACACCATTACAATAAATAGGGATGCAAGGGCCAGGTATTCAGCTTTGACATTATGGATAGTGAGGGAACAAAAATGTGAATCCCTTGCTTTAATGACATAGCAAAATTGCATTATGATAGGGTTCATGTGGGTTGCACTTATTATGTGTCAAAAGGATCGGTCAAACAAGCAAATAGGAAATTTAATAAGTTGAATAGCCACACTGAAATCATTTTGGATCAAAAATCAATATTGAAATGTTGTGACAATGAAGCCTTTGTGTCGGACAAAGTATTTAAATTCATCCCAATAAATGAAATTGCAAACTACAACAATAACACTTTGATTGATATTATTAGGGCTATGGTGCATGTAGAAAAGGTATCAACTATTCAAAGAAAGGATCAATCTGAAACAATTCACAAAACTATCAAACTTAATGATTTGTCATCCTCTTGCATTGACATTAATTTGTGAGGCCCAAATTGGGAAGCAAAGGGTGATGAGCTTGAAAGGTTGTACATTCGGGCTGGTTCAATTGTCATACTTGCTTTTAAAAATGCGTGTGTTGGATATTTCAATGGAACTGTTGTGAATACAACTGTAGGGACTGTTCTATACATAAA
This sequence comes from Sequoia sempervirens, assembly GCA_007258455.2. NCBI lineage: Eukaryota > Viridiplantae > Streptophyta > Pinopsida > Cupressales > Cupressaceae > Sequoia > Sequoia sempervirens. Next base: position 32,672 of record VDFB02272839.1, read on the forward strand.
TATTGACTTTATAGAAGCACAACCCTTGATCCAAAGAGGACATATTGACCCACCTATCGTTGAGCCCTCCTGGACAGTGCCTTGAAAGGTTGCTTTGAAAAATGGCAGTCACTATTGGATATATCTTGGATCATTGCCTTGGCTTGCTAGAAACTTTGTAGGCTACTGTCAAGGCAACAATGAAATATATTAAAATTGATGCATTTTGTTACGCTACATGTCCTTTGTAGGCCAATGGTAGAAAATGCAAGAAAAAGTGTGAAGAGTCTGCCAAAAATATGTGGTTCTTCCCTAAATGCTAGACAACAATAGCTGAAATTATGACTTTTGATATTTGTTGCAACTAAAGATGGAAGATGTCACGAGCGAGATTTGGGCTACTGCTTTTGATGAGGCTACAACAAGCATATTGCAGATGTCAGCAAAAGAGCTTTGCATGTTGCAATATGAGTCTTCTATTGCAATGACTGTTGAGTGTGTTATCAATGGTGTCACCTACACCTCTTTTTTTTTTCACTATTCTTATTAAAACTCATACCTATAATTCAGAAACAAGGCTTAAAACAACAATAGTCAAATTTACAAGAATTAACTTTGAAGCTGAGTGCAAGCTATTTCTGTTAAATTTTTCTGCAATTTCCCCTACCGTGCAAGACTCTCCAAAGATATTTTTTGTACTTCCTTGAATGTCAAACAACCATACCTAATTGTGACTTTGGATATTTGTTACAGTTTCTATTGATTGGGCATTTGTTTCCCTTTCTTTCTTTGGAGTTCCCATCACATCAGAAGACCTTTCCTTTCTGTGGTTGTTGTTTTGTTGCTCATTTAACTAGTCATATATTAAGACAATGGACTATAACTTATAATGATTAATAGAAAAAGATACACCTTTTTTATTTTGTATTGTTTATGTTTCTTATAATTTTGTTTCACTTTAATAAGTGTATGTTCCTCATTTTATTTTATGTTGTTTGGTTATATAGTTATGTCGCCCTATTTAACACATGTATCAATATTTACAACTATTCTTATATATACTTGTGGACATGGTTGTATGAATGTATACATTTACGTATGCATATACATAAATATATATGCATGTAATTCATTTTTTTGAGTGCATACAACATTTTGATACAGATGTATGTCGATATATATGTGTCTGTAATGTATTTTTATGCATATATGCATGAAAACTTCAATGTTTATATATATTTGTGACTTGTTTTTAATATCAATATATAGTTATTTTCTTCTTGTCTATTTCAATTGCCACATAGTCTTATCTCTCCACAATTGTTGTTAGCTATAATGTTGGCTCCATTAAATCCATGGCTATTAAATTTTGTCCTACCTTTGCATTCATAAAGCCATGTCATATATGGCTATCTTCCATTTTTTTTAAGTTGCATAAAACTTTATTTTTGTTATAATATTTTCTATGTAATGTTCAATGATGACTATTCTCTACGACCTATGCAATACTTTTGTGATTTTGCTTGAGTCCAACTAATTAAGATTTACTATTGCACAAGATTAAAATGCAGAATGTAATTGAAATTTTGTCATTTTAATCTTCTTTTGAATCTTCTCAGTGCATACAATATCTTGATATAGTTGTGTGTAGATATATGTGTCTATATAATGCATTTCTATGTGCGAGTGTGTATGTTTGTATATGCATTTAATACTTCTTAAATGTTCTCCCTACTACTTTTCCATGTCCACTCATAATGCCATGTTGCATATAGATATCATATATATGGTTCTTGGCTATAATGTTTATTGTGTATGTTGTGTAGCTCAATCTAGAGCCCAACATTGAACAATGCCTTATTGAAAATAACATAAACTTCTCAATTAATTTGGTAAGTTTTGAATGAAAGGTATTATTGAAACCATCGCCAATATATGAAACCCATACATGAAACAATGTCATCGTGACAAGTTGTGCCAAGCGATGTTTATTTCCTCTGCTAAGGAAAAATACACATATATCTGCATTTAAACTTATCTATATTTATTTTCACATGTATTGACAAGTTTAGGTGTACATATGTATGTATTTTGTTTGAAAAAAAACTTGTCATAGTGGTGGCTCACAATCGTTATAGTAGGTAAAGCTATAGAACAATAGTCAACAACGCCTTATGGAAAATAACATAAACTGTTCAATTGCTTTGGTAACTTTAGAACTCTAAATATTATTGTGGCCATCGACACTATATGGAAAGAATATATGAAACAATGTTGCTATTGCACTATTTTATTGCTTTGCAGCCATTTCCTCTATATGGAAACCATAAATGAAATAATATTTATTGCTTCGCAACGATTGCCTCTATATGGAAAATTTTAGCTGATAGGCTATATGTGTGAACTTTGGTCAGAATTTTTGTTAGTCTTCCCAGGTTTTAAGTTACTGAACAACAATCAATAATGCATATATATTTGCATCTACCTACACATACATATATATCGGTGTACATTTTTTTTTCCAACTGCATCTTTATATATTGCATGTGTTCGATGCATATATAGGAATCTGTTGCTTGGAAATATATAGCCACAAAAAAGTATGTGCTTCTTCTATTGTGTTTCATTTTTCTTTTCCTGTGTGCAAATATGTATGCATATCAAATTAGATGTATATAACATACAATCCTCCCCACATTTATTATTTTGGGAAGATAGTTTTTATTTGTTTCCTCCTCAAAAAGGAATTCTTACAATAATAGGGTTTATATTAAGCCTAATAAGAAACATTGATATCACCATTCATCATAGTGGTGGGTAGTGTACGTTCTTGCTTAAGGTTTTGGTGAAAGCCTATCAGGCTCCATGACCCAATATGGTATGGTGGAGAGTAGGCCTTCTTTTGTTTTGTTCCATTTTACTTTCCCTATGTGCAGATATGTATACTTGTGAAGTTAGACATAGACAACATTCATCCCTATATGCAGCTATATAAATTTGTGAAATCAGATCTAGACGAGTGATATTACCATGCCACTCTATACCAAGTGATGCTGATCTCTCAGCCTGTGCCAAGTGATGTTTATTTCCTTTGCTCCCATTATGATTTGTATATTGACAAGTCCACCTATGACTATATATGTGTGTTGTCTACTTATAAACTTGAGATGCATATATATACCTGTATAGATTTTTCTTTGTAAATGTATATGTGGATTGTTTAATTGCTTCCCAACTATTGCCACTACATGGAAACCATAAATCAAATTTTCAACCCTTTTGGCATTGGGCTGCTGGTTGGGAAAAAGGTGTCAGATGTTTTTGATTTTTGAATTACAAGTGTTTGGGAAACCAATAGGGAATTCCAACCTTTCCAATTTTAAAGCCTCTGGTTGTCTGGCTGTCTGACCACCAGTTGGGAAAAATGTGTCGATTTCCTTAGTGCGTGGATAGAGAAATCCAACAAAGTTAAACATTTTTTGGCATCAACATTAATTGTTGCATGGTTTTCGTGAAGTGGTGATGGTTGTAATAACACCTGCCATTTAAAGCCTTGGAAAACATAGCAAAATCCTATGTAATTTTTGATCAGCCATTGTTGTGTGTCATTCTTTGGCTTTCCTTGCTATTAGAGTTGTGAGCGGCAGGTTCTTGGAGGTTATTTTGTGTATTTTTGCATGGGGAAATGGTTACAAAAGTAATACAAAAGTTTTGGCTTTGATAAATTTTTGCCCATCTTTTGCATGCCACAACCAACATTCATCCATATGTGTAGATATGTATGTATGTGAGATTAGATGCAAAAAACATTCATATATCCTCCTTCCTATGTTTATTCTTTTCATAAAGGTACTTGCTTTTTTTTTTTTGTATTTCTATACTTAAACTTCTCCATAGAAATTAATTGCTACTTGCCATCACATAGCCCTATGTCTATTCATTGAGAATTTTTGTAACATCTGACAAAAGAACAAGTACATATGTTTCAATTGACAGTTGCATTTTTACTATTGGAGAGGTCAACATCGTGCATTTATTCAAATTTCTTTTGTTAACTGAAACATGTGGTGTCTATTCTTGTGTGAAGTAATTGTCTCAAGCTTAGGGATTTTCAAGTTCTTTTTGTAAAAAAAAGGGGAAACAACATACATAACATGTTTCAAATTACATGTGCAGTCACATATCTATCTCAACCTCATCTATTCCCTCTTGTCTTAGCATAACGGTATCATTAAATAGTTATTAATGATGCCATGGGGATTTTTACATGTGGTCACTTCATCTCTATCAGGTGTTACTATGCCTGCCTATTACATACATTCTTGTGCTTGGATGTAGACTACCTTCCATTAGCTTGTACAATTTATGTTCTTCCAAAACAACCAACCCATTGTAGGTAATACCTTCCATTTAAAACCTCAAAAAAATATCAAACGTCTGTGAGCAGGGAAAGCTTTTGTGAAGGTGCAAGTGTGGTTATCTATTATGGAATTTATGTGAAGGTGGTTGGAGGTTATTTTTTGTTCTTTGCATGGGGCGATGGTTGCAAAAGCAATACAAAAGTGTCAGTTGTGATAATTATTTTCCCATTTTTTGCAGGCATGAATCTTGCATATAACACTTAAAAATACAGTTTATCCTTCCAAGAATGTCCCATAAAATAAAGATAGGGATCATTATGTATCAATGGTGTTTGCATCTACTATGACATACATACATATCTACACATAGGGGAAATACATTGTCCACCACTGCAAACAATGTTGGCATCAATATTCCATATAACACTCAAAATACAACTTATCATTCCAAAAATGTGTCAGTATGTATCAATGTTGTTTGCATCTACTATGACATACATCCGAATCTATACATTGCATTGTTCATCATTGTGGTCAATGGTTGCATCAATGTTCCATATAACACTTAAAATACAACTTATAATTGCAAGAATGTCCCAATAGAATAAACATAGGGATCAATATGCATCAATGTTCTTTGCATCTACTATGACATGCATACGTATTTGAACATAGGGGAAATCCATTGTCCATCACTGCGATCAATGGTGGCATCACCAATACTTTTCTATTGCTTTACCAACCATCCCCCATGCAAAAAAACACAAAACAAGTGATTTGTATTTTTTTTTGCTCACTGTCAATAATGTCAGCTGAATACTTGGCCCTCACGTCCTTGTTTATTGTAATGGTGCCTATCCCTTTTAGTTGTCACATGACCTTTTATTTCCCATATGTTACCTGTTGTCTACATGTAATTCCACATACATACATTTCCACACACTATTTTTGTGTCTATATATATATGAGCAATGGATCCCTACAAATGCATCCAAGGCATGCAATGTCTATATATCTACTAGGAAAACAAAATCTACACCGATATATAGGTATCTGAACTTAAATGCACTTTTTTAGTTATTATTTCTTTCAACCTCAAAAAGGAGTTGTTTGAATGATAGGCTGCATATTAAGTTTAATAAGAAACATTGATTTCACCAATCATTAGAGTGGTGGATGATGTAAGTTCTTACTCGGGGGTTTGGTGAGAGTGCATGAGGCTCGATGACCCAATATGGTAGGGTGGAGAGAAGACCTCATTTTGTTGTGTTCCATTTTATATTTCCTATGGTCACAACTCGATTCTTCACTTGAACTAGGTTCTTTAGCAATATGCATAGATCCTCCTTTTTATTTTGCTAGATACTGTAGGATACATGCCAACAATTGTAGTGGACTATGAATCAAAGAAGTGGATCGTATCCAAAAATTGTGTTCATTACCATCATCATGAAATGTTGTTATTCTTTATGGTAACGGTACTGCTTCTCTTTTCCCTTTTCATTTCCATGCATATAGAATTTCCACCATTTCTAAATTCGTTTCCTTATCATTTTTTATATTTGAGATGTAATCACGGTCATACTACATCACACCCTATGTAGAAGGTATGCTTGCATCTTCTTTATTTGATCTCTTCTATTGCAGGTGTATTACATATTTTTTGTTATAAATTATAGAACTATTTAAATTTCATAATTTAGATATTGGTTACCAATGAAACATGTTCACCTCACTAAACTTCACATTTTCCTTGTGTGTACCTATATTTGATACAAACCATTTTAGATTGCAACCTCATTCTATTTATATACAAGGTATACAGATCTCCAAAATGCTAAATAGCTTTACGATCGCATGTTTGCATGGTGTATGACCTTCAACTACATTCTATCTATATACAACGTAAGGCTATATATCTTTTATTCCATCTCTTATTTCACAATTGCATGTCAATTTATTAAAAATGTATAGCATTGATTTCAACTCAAGTAATTTTTCAAGTGCCAAAGCATTGCTTTCACCATTGATCAAAGTGGTGGACAATTTATGTTTTTTCTCAGGAGTTTGGTGAGAGCCCATGAGGCTTTATGACCCAATATGGTCAGGTGGAGAGCAGGCCTTCTTTAATTTTGTCCATACTACAATCCATTGCATGCATAAGGTATGCCTACCTTTTATTTAATTGTTTCCTTCTATTACACTTGCATTGCATATTATTTTTTATAAATTAAATGCAACTCTTTATATTTCCTCATTTAGATATTGTCTACCAATGACACATGTTCATTACACTAAGCTTCACATTTTCCTTTCATGTTTGCAGAGCATACTCAAGCCAAATAATCCTCCTTCGTGGATGTTTAGATGCCATTAGATCTTCTATGAAGTCAACATGTGTCGAAACATTGCTTTCACCATTGATCAAAGTGGTGGACAATTTATTTTTTTGCTTGGAGGTTTGGTGAGAACCCATGAGGCTCCATGACCCAATATGGTAGGTGGAGAGAAGTCCTTCTCTTGCTGTCTTCATATTGCATTATGCCACGTGCACAAAGTATGCCTACATTTTATTTATTCCATCCCTTCTATTATAGGTGCATTACATATTATCTATTATAAATAATAGAACTATTTATATTTCCTAATTTAGATATTGTCTACCAATGACAAATGCTCATTGCAATAAACTTCACATTTTGTTGTCATTTTTGTAGAGCATGCTCCAGCCATAATGGGGATTTTGATGAAGTAATGTGTTATAAACGACCTATGAGAATAATCATAGTGATTGCAAAATCAGTCACAATGGTCAAATAAATAATTAGATCCTCATAGGCTCTATATTAAGTGTAATAAGGAATATTGATTTCACCATTGATCAGAGTGGTGGAAAATGTATGTTCTTGCTTGGGGGTTTGGTGATAGCCCATGAGGCTCCATGACCCAATATGGTAGGGTGGAGAGCAAGCCTCATTTTTTTGTGTTTGATTTTATATTTCCTATGTGCGGATCTCTATGTTTCTAATATAAGATTCAGACAAGATTCATATGTTTCATAGGTTGTATATTAAGTGTAATATTAAACATTTCTTTGAGCATTGATTACATTGAGACAACAATCTCTATTTTTAAATCTTGCACCCAAAAAAAATTACATGTAATCTCTAGAGATATATTCCAATCGCATGTAAAGTCAGCTTCTTAAATAAAATGAAAAAATATAGTTCAAAATTTTTGTGCCAATCTACTTTTTCATTAACATCAACAGAATCCTATGGATGCAATTATTTGTTTATTGTTATGGTTGTCCATGACCTATGTAAATATACTCATTTGACATTTGTATGTCCTATTGCAAATCAATAATATTCTAAGCTTTTAGATAATTCTATTATCCTTTTGAAATAGCCTACATGTATTAGTACCTTTATCTGTGCCCTATCATTTTAGTCTAATGGTATCATAAAAGGGTTATTAATGATGCCATAAGGATTCTTAAATGTGGTCACTTCATCTCTCTTGGTATGTATCAATCTTGTTTGAATATGCTATAGCATACATACATATCTACACATAGGGGTAATAA
>VDFB02272840.1:0-28795 GCA_007258455.2 Sequoia sempervirens
TTATAGGCATTGATTATTAAAATTCTGACCATGGTAAGCAAATTCTGCACTAAGAAAAATAATTCAAACTGCATAAAAAACTTCAATCAAAACAATCGACTTGAGTATGACAACTACTGAGAATATGAACACAACACACTTTAAAAACTGTTGTTTATTAAATTTAAACTGAATTACACTCAAACACTGTTTTTGACATTCTATATATTTTTTTTCTTGTAAGTTATGCAACCAAGATCTCTTTTATAGACTAAGAAAATCATTTTGGCTTTACAAAAGCCAAATTAGAAAAAAACTAAATAAAATAAAGATGAAGCGAAGCGCTTTGTTCTAGTGACAAAAACAACTTATCTTTACGAATTTAGAGTCCCTCTAAAAATACAAAAAGCCAGGAAAGCTAGAAGAGTCCAGTGTTAAGCTAAAAAAAAAAAAAAAAAACTAAACTAAAAAATAAACTTAAAGTTTCTATTAGTGCCCAGCTGTAGGAGAACAACACACTTGAAAAGCTAACACTCCCTTTTTGTGAGGAAGGTGTTCTCCATCAAACCCAATCTTTCTCTCAATATTTCAAACTTCTCTTTTGCTTGGGGCTTTGTTAAAATATCTACAACTTGTCCATTTGAGGGTATGTACAAAGAACTACTGTTTCTTTATGAACTTTATCTTTGAGGATCAGATATCATATGTCTATATGCTTGGAGCGACTATGAAACTCTGGATTCTTAGAGAGCTTAATGCAACTCTGATTGTTGTAGTACACTATTGTTGGCTCCAACATTTAATCGGTAATTTTTGTTATTGACTTGTGAAGCTAATAGCCTTGCAACTAGTAGAAGAGGCTGCTATATACTATTCCTTGACTGATCTTAGCTACTATTGCTCCTTGTTGGACTAGGATATCATAGTGAAGTCGAAGCTGAAACAAAAACTTGAAGTGCTTTTCCTAGTAGTAGCATCATCTGCCCAATTTGACTCCACAAAGCCTTGTAACATATCTCATCCATGATGAATTGTGCCCTTCAAGTATCAAAGCACATGTTTTATAACAATTTGTTGAATTTACCTTGTCTCTATCACAAATTGACTCAATGTATTCATTGCAAATAAAAATAATTGCTGGTACACAAAATGATTCAGCAAATCTAATTTTGAATGTACAATCAATTTTGGATTTGGAACCATTGGAGTAGCAAGGAGCTTACAATTCATGATCTAAAATTTCTTCAGAATCTATATTGTGTATTTCTTTTGTAACTGCTTGGTGGGAAGATAATCTTTATCTTTCATTGCTGGCTGGTTCTTATCCTAATTTTGTTCATGTCTTTGAATTGTTTATTACTATGTAGTATCTAGTATGCATTGTGCACTTATTTAATTCTGTATATTTCACATGTCCTTATTTTTATTGGGGTTGAATACAGAACTGTCTCGCTCTTTACTAAAATTGGTTTTTTGATAGTGACCTGTTCAAATTTTTACCGGTCACAATTGGACAAATATTTTATTTCATTTCTACCTGCATTGTAATCTATATCTTTATTGCTTGCCGGTTCTTATCCTAGTTTTGTTCTTTATATCTTTGAGTTTTAATTATTGTATAATATCTATTATGCATTCTGCATTGTCTTTGTTTTTATATTCTTTATATAGTCTCATTAACTACATTTGGTCATCTGCAAACATTAGTAATAAAATCCTCTTCTAGGAAGTAAAGAAACTTTAGTGGTTAATTCTGAGGCATTGGTATCTTCATGGTTCAGCTGAATACTATTATTGGAGGAAGTAAATGCTGAGATTGGAACCTCTTCAAGGTAGTGAAATCTATAGAAATTTTGTATTTGTTTTGACATACCCTAGACTAAACAACTTGGTTTAATTTTATTTCAGGAAATTGATCAGCTGTGTGAGGAATAGGTCCCAGAACCACTTCATCCGCCCATTACAAAGGAGATGGAATATGAACCTCCTGTTTTAGAAAGGTAATCAATGTTGTATGTTGTTTTATCTTCAAGAATATAAAGTGATATATGTATGCAACCTTGCCACAATTAATTTTTTTTGTTTTAATAATATTTTTCTAAAATTGTTGATAGTTAGTTGGACCTTTTTATCACGTTCTAGATTTTGAGTATCTTGTGTTAGAGAGGTATTGTTGTAGCTTAATGCATATAGAATGATTTATGAATGGGCATACAATTAGAAATAATGACTATTTTGTATTTTGTGCAATACACAACGTGTATTTTGTTCAAGTGTTGATTGTTACAAGAAAAGGAAAGCCTCAAGTATTGTATGTGATGTATTTATGAGAAAGTTAATCAAGCAGTAGTGTGCAGTGTCAGTAAGGCAACTTGAAAATGTATGTTTGTGTCAAGTATTGGGACACTCCCAAAAGTTAGAAGATTTATAAACTTGTAACATATCCTCTAATCTGTCGAGTACACAAAATGATGTTAGGTGCCAAACTTGATCTTGTAGATTATTAATGTGGAAATGCGTTTTGGGTAATCACGAGTCTAAGTTAGAATATGAAAAATTATGTAACCATTACATATTGTATCTACATGTTGCAATATGACTGTTTTATAGTACAACACTTTGAAAAGCAATGAAGTTACCTGAAGTTATTGATCATAGTTATGAGACTCGGACTCGGCGAGGGTGACTTGACTCGGCGACTCGGGACTCGGACTCGGTGCAGACTTGGTAAAATGAAAAAAAGTTGAAAAAACCCTAGAAATTTAGAGATTTTTAAGGATTTAAAACTTGTTTCAAGCACCCTTTATTGAATACAACACAAATAAAAGCAAATTTGATCACATGCACAAGTATACAATGATCACATAAGTATAAAGTACTCCTAGTGCTGGTGGCGTTGCTACTACTAGTGGTAGTGGCAGTATTAGCATTGGCCCTAGAGTTCGTAAATCTAGGGTGGACTCATATTTTTTTTTTTTGTACCCTGCACTACTTCGGTTCCCAAGCATGGCTTGAAGGAGCATGTAGGTTGGAACAAGGGACACATATGATGCAGCAAAAGAGACAATTCTGGGACTTGTGGTACTCTTTTCATTCCCTTCCATGTCGCCAACCGAGGGTAATTCTTTTAGTTTAATTGTTTTAAAATTTATATTTTAAATTTGCAGAATCTAAATGTATCTCATTATCAAATTCAAATTTAAAGTTAAAATCTTAAAACTTTTCATTTTACAATACTTATGTAACTTATTAATTTATTTATGACATGTTTTAGGTCACCTTTTTGGCAAAACATGGTTGATGCCATAACCATATGTGGGGCGTGGGGTGAGGTTCAAAGCCCCTAGTGAAGATGAATCAAAGGGCCCACTTTTGACTCAAAAGGTGGGAGATGTGAAAGCACAATTAGAGAATTATAGCCTTGGCGATGCAATGGAGGGAGGAGGATTGAAGTTGCACTACATCATAGTGATAGTTGGACCCGATGGGAGAAATAGGAGCTGGCTGTAATTCCCTAGTTTTCCTCACGGAGGTAATTTGTACTTCCCACTCAATGCATTGAAATTTGAATTTGATTTAGTGATTAATAATTTGTATGGCTGATTTATGTTTTTAATTTATTGAATAATTGGTAATTTGGTTTTGCTTATTTTTTCAGGTGACACTGTCTTCATAAAGTCCATTGATGCTTCCGCCCAATTCAAAAATGCCACATACCTATGTGAGGCTATAGAGGAGGTGATAGCTGATGTGGGGGAAGAAAATGTAGTGCAAGTGGTGACAGATAATGCAGCAAATTATGTTGTTGCTGGTAGATTATTGATGGAGAGGCACCCTACTATATTTTGGACTCCATGTGCCGCCCATTGCATTGACCTCATGTTGGAGGATCTTAGCAAGCTCCCATGGATCAAAACATGTGTGAAAGCAGCAAAAAACATATGCAAATTTGTATACAATCACACATGGGTGCTTAACCTTATGAGGAAATACACGGGTTTGAGGGAGTTGTCTCGTCCTGGCATCCACTAGGTTTGCAACAAATTTTATCACAATGCAATCCTTGATTCGGTCAAGGGAAGCTTTAAGGCACATGTTTACTAGTGAGGAGTGGTTTTCCTCATCCTTTTCTACAAGCACTGAAGGATTGTTGTGGCTGATTGCATTGTATGATAGTACAGGGTTTTGGACACCGATTGGGCGAAAGTTGTAGGTAAAATTTAATTCTTTATTATCTTGTTTTGAATTTTAATCATATCTTACTTTTATTTGTTTTCGTTCCACACTTATTTGTGAAAGAACATGTTTGCACTTGCAGTTTAGTGAGCCACTTACTAGTTCTCCCTAATGAGTTAGGATAGGGCGCAATGGGCTTCCATATATGAGGCATGGATGGGGCCAAAGGGCCATTAGATCGATCTATGGTGGAGTTGAGATGCTCGTCCCATTTGGGATATCATTGATAGGAGATGCTTAAAATCAAACCAACTTCATAGGCCCATCCACGGCCATACATGTTTCTAAATTGAGCCTTCCAATTCTGGAAAAATTTCCGTTGGATAGAGGTTCTTAGTGAGCTCTACTCATATTGGTTGGCCGGATGTTGCCCCATGATTCCACTACATAGATAGTGCAGGAGATAGATGCCTTCACTAAGGCATGGGGAGACTTCTTTGCACGTCAAATGTGCAAAGATAATAGGACAACATTACAGCCAGGTAAAAATATATTTGAAGGGCATAATTTTCATCTTTTTATATTATAATTTATTATTAAATGTTGAACTTGAACTTGAAACTTGAAATGAGATTGATTTTGTTTCTTTTTCTCATCTCAGATAGATGGTGGGAGATGTTTGGTTTTGATACACCGAACCTTTTTAATCCGTACCATTAAGTATATTGAGCCGACCATGCGGTTCATGCAGTTTGTGAGAAGCAATTGGAGTATGTTTGAACACATACTCAAGAGCGCAATGGATTAATGAGTGGAGAGGATGAATGACTTGGTATGTTCATTTACAACCTTTAGCTCGAGATGAAAGCGACACAACAACACCTCGTCCCGATCTAGAGTTGATCCTGGTAGAGTAAGATCACTGAGGCTTCGATCTGATCTTTATTAATGAGACCTTGATTAAGGTAGACGAGCTGAGAGAAGAAGAGGCTAAGAGTTATGCTGTATGGCTGAGGAGCTAGAAACACGAGACATAAACATTATTGGTAAAGTGGCATGGAAAGTCAGACACAGGCAGAGACTATGGCTACAGCTGCAACATCATCCAGGACCCTTAGACGCCCTTGTAGGAAGGATGTTGGCTCCACTATGCCATAGAGTCAGACTTATAGCTATTGTTTTTGCTTTGATGTTTTATATTTGTGCCAGACATTTTGATGTCTATGGATTTCATATTCCACTTAGTTTTTGTATCATTTGACTAATTTTATATATCTAAGTATGCTATTTCCTTCAGCAGCGCAACTACAATTTGTGTACTTTATACTTATGTGATTGTTGTATACTTGTGCATGTGATCAATTTTGCTTTTATTTGTGTTGTATTCAATAAAGGGTGCTTGAAACAAGTTTTAAATCCTTAAAAATCTCTAAATTTCTAGGGTTTTTTCAACTTTTTTTCATTTTGCTGAGTCTGCGCCGAGTCCGAGTCGCGTAACTACGGTCACTTTGAAGTATAAAAGATTGGCGAAAAATTCATATTCTAAAACTCAAATTGCAAGTGCTCTCAAGAGCCTACAACTGGCCAAGTGAGGGTGGCATATCGATCACCTATTACAAGGCTAATGGACGCATAAGCAATCAGCCAATATTCAGACACAGCGACAAGGGAAAATCGCAGGAGTAGAAAGATCAAATCAGGAACAACGATCAGATAGAGGTCTAAGCCTCTTACACATTCAACGCATGATCTTAAAGGAATAAGTCAGAAACAGTGATTATATTTTCTTGTCATATTTTCATTATTGAACTAATAATCGAATCAGACGTGCTTATTCAGAATTCATAGTAGAAACGTGACATCATAATACTCTCTCCTATTAATATATAAGTGTCCAATAACCAGGACTAGTGCTAATCAATTAAGTTAGAGTTGTTCTTTAAGTAAATCAAAGTACTTTGTAGAGGTCTATAACCATTTTACCCTCTTTTAAAAGCATTGGTTCTTTGGCATATTTTAATATCTTAAGATTGAAGGCAAAATTTATGTTAACTCTACAAGGGACATTACATGGTGAGTAAACTTTGGAATATTGTTGTAGGAAAAAAGGAAATCGTTAATAGCAGATAGAAAAGAGGTGATGGCACTATAGGCATCACGATCACAAATTATGTAATATCATCTACACAGGGAGCAAAGATAGGAAAAGGAGCATGTGTTGCATTGAGAAGCTTCTGTGAAATACCCAATGAAACAAGGTTTAAGAATTAAACAAAAACGTGACATCATAATACTTTCTCCTATTAATATATAAGTGTCCAATAACTAGGACTAGTGCTAATCAGTTAAGTTAGAGTTGTTCTTTAAGTAAATCAAAGTACTTTGTAGAGGTCTATAACCATTTTACCCTCTTTTAAAAGCATTGGTTCTTTGGCATATTTTAATATCTTAAGATTGAAGGAAAAATTTATGGTAACTCTACAAGGGACATTACATGGTGAGTAAACTTTGGAATATTGTTGTATGCAAAAAGGAAATCGTTAATAGCAGATAGAAAAGAGGTGATGGCACTATAGGCATCACGATCACAAATTATGTAATATCATCTACACAAGGAGCAAAGATAGGAAAAGGAGCATGTGTTGCATTGAGAAGCTTCTGTGAAATACCCAATGAAACAAGGTTTAAGAATTAAACATTACAAAATGATCAAGCAATATTGGAAGGAGGGCCTATCACTATATTATCTTTTTGTGCACCATAAAAGTGGAAGCTTGTAAAACCAAAAATTAGGGATTCAAATAAAACTCAATTTGGCAACATATGCTGTTCAATCAAAATAGGCTGATAGCCAACAACTCACAGTGATGAACGAATTGGATAGGTTCTGTGATTGAAGGATCAACTGAACAAAACTCATCCTCATGAAGAAGATATTTACTGGAGGCAAAGTTCTTGGATGGTGTGAGTTCAATGTGCGGTTCATAATATGAATTCTTTTCACAATCGACTCTTTATGGATGTGATTTAATAAGAGAACAAGGTAAATGCTTTCGTATGGCACCTAAAAAGAAGCAACTGCATACATGTCACATCATATGCAATGCATGCAAATATTTTGTACATCTTAGTACTTAACTTCCTACAAGGATGTAAACACAAGACAATAATAGCAAAGATTTTGAGGCTGTTATTATCAAATCACATCTTCTTCATTATGACGCCTATTACCAAGGATGATGATACTTTGATATAGAGTGATAGACCCATATTATAATGTAATGCAATAGCTTCTAAGATGATTGTCAATACATTCTAAACTATTTTACAAGTTATTATTTCCTATTCCTAGGATGGATTTTGTAATGTACCCACTCTAGTTAGTTTCAAGATCAGTGTGAGTTAGCCTATTTCTTGGACCCTTGTAGGCTGGTAGGATCTGGTTAGGGGGTCAGTGGCTGTTTTGGTGGGTTTTGGCATTTCCACCCCTTCAGTTTAGTGTTGGGCTCAGTGCAAGCCTTTGCAGTTCAGTGTTCGCTAGCTTCTGACGGCATGGTAAAACACTGAGATCTGAGGGAGATATTAATATTTCAGTGGTTGGGTATCTTATCGTCTATTGAGATATTATAAAGTTATTATGACTTTATAACATATTAAATCCCACTTGAAATATTTGTACTTTGACTTAAATGCTAAAGTGTATTTGAATTCACTTAAGTCATTTATTTGGGCGCCCAACTATGGAAAAGGTATTAAATACATTTTAAATGTATTTTAATGCAAAAGTGGTGTCACTTCTTGAAAGTCGTGCCTTTTTGAGGTTATAAGGCAAATGAAGCAAATCGACCTCATTATGTTATGATTATTTGACTTTGCTTCAAAACTTCTCTGTGATTTTTGTTTGAGGGCAAGGGTTTCAAGATTTCTTCATTGGAGAGCGACAATTCTTCATTGATCTATGATTGTGAGACTATGAAATATCAGTTGAATGGTTGCTACTGAGGGAGCTTCATACAGGAGTTCATCTGTGCTTACATCAGAGTTTTTTGTTCAGTATTTACTTGTTTGCAATAAGGAAGAGGGTTTCTTCATCAGGGACGCCATCTTCATCCAGTTTCCAGCTTTCAATAAAGAAACTTCTACACCTTTTAGAGGCCATACTTTGCATTGGGAGGCGTGTCATATGGGGATAGGCGTGTGAAACAAGAGGCTAAAATGCCTCTCTTCTAGCTCTTGTCTGGACTCCATCCTGGGTTTCCAACCTTCTTGGCACATTTTCTCCAGTTTCTGTGAGGGAGAAAGTAGATCCAAGCTCCAGGCGTGCTATTTCTCAGTTTCCAGCATATCTTGCCTGGCATGTACAGATCCATCTTATTCAATTATTTTGGAGGTTTCCGGGTATGTTTTTTATATGCAATCTCTTTGTATGAATTGCCATATCCTCAATAGTATTGCAGTTGTTCCAGAATTTCTTGTATTTCAGTTTATTTCCCTTTTTTATGTTTGGCGCATCTTCTACTTCTGTCTAAAATTCTTCTTAAACCAATAAAAAAACACAAAAACAAGTCAGTGAAAGTCAGAGGTTGAGCTGGAGCCAGTTAGGCTCATCACAGATTTGTTGAAGTATTGAAGTTCTTGATTGCATACACAGCCCAGGAAATTTTGTATACTATTCACTAAACAGTAAACACCTTAAACAGGATTGTATGCCCATTGAACTGGACACGTGCAAGGCATCTGATCAAAGTAATTGGGTGTTTATCTCTATATCTATTGCTGATTTGTTTTTGGATAAAATTGAATTCAATGGGTTTATAATTGTGGTATTACAACAACTATTTTTGTCCTTATCAAATATTCTCCTCTTGAATGATTATTTTAGGATCTGCAACAGTGGGATCCACTGTTGCCACATCTTTTTATTATCATGGTAGAATGTTTAAGCATATATTGCAAACATTCAAATGGTATAATCAGATCTTTGGACGAAAAGCCTACATCTTGAAACTTGAACAACAGGACAGCACAATTTGATCTTCAATTTGTAGAGGACATTATTATTCTCAATCCAGCAGTAAAATTAAATGCTATCCTGCAATTCTATTAGCGAGTCACAAGTCAGCTCATCAATCATGACAAGTCTTTTTGATATAATAAAAATGCTCCATCTAAAAGAGTTGCCAAGTAAATGTTTAGGGCTTGCTTAGTTTTATAAAGAGCACTGTGCTTGATATTGGTGTGCAATAAAGTGGCACGTTGCAGCAAAATTAAATCAATGAGTAGCAAATGAATCACTTTAGATCAGAAAATGGAGTGAATAATATCAGCTCTAAAAGCCATTCCTATAGACATTAATTACTATTATATAGGGCCCAGTTGGTAGTCAAGTTGCTAGATTAATCACTAATTCTAATGCTTAGGGCTTCTGTAAGTCTTAAAAGATGTTTTGCTCGATATTGGTATGCAATAATGGGACACATTCAAATAAAATTTAATCAGTGAGTAGCAAATTGATCACTCTAGCTTGGTAAACGATGCTAATCAAATCAACTCAAAAGATCATTTCCTTATAAAAATTGTTATTATATATGCCCTAGTTAGTAGTTGTATTGCATAGGTATGCAACAAATATTGTTATATATGCCTCAGTAGTTGAAACAATAGACCAATTGTAGGGAAGCTTTGTCTGGCTAAGTGTAATGTTCCTTCCCAGATAGAGTGGAATTTTTCTTTGTTTCAATTTGTTCATTTGAACATTCTGTTAGACTTCCAGTATTTGATTGCATAGAAACGAACACTATTACTCAGAGTAAAGATACACAGATATTCAGACATCAATTCTTTCTTGCATTTCTCAGAATAGGATGAACAGAAATAACTGTGTAGATGAATCAGCAATTTCACTACTGGACATATTAGATTATCAACACTAACAGTGCTCAGAATTACAGTTATTGTTGACACCAAAGACTTGACATACAACTCTAATACTGGTTCCCAAATTGATGCAATGTCAGAGCAATGTTGTAACCCATAGAACAACAATTTCTGAGTGGTGTTTGACTGGTTACATATGCACAGAAACTCAGAATTTCTACAGCAGACTTAGCAGATAATATACTGTTAATGCATGACACTGTTTTAACATTTGCTTACAATACACCTAGATTTGAAGAACATTGCTTAACCATTATATACTAATCGTTACTAAACAAGGAGCATCAGATACTCAGACCTGGAAGACGAAATAAGTCCGAATCACTTGCAGCAGATGATACTGTGTCTGAAAGTCATCAATGAATGCCACGTCCAGCAGATACATGTTCATACACACCCCAGAATTGCCATGAACAGATCCAGCAACTCAAATGAAGGCTCATACAATATTGAAATACAATACAGCAGTATGATATGTAATTTTCTGAGTATTACAAGGTCTGGAATAGAGACTGTCACAAGCCAATATGAAGCTCGAACAGCTGATGTTTCGCCCAGGAGTCTGAGATAACCTCCAACACACCTCCAAACTTCTTCACACAACCTCCAAATCCCACGTAGGAGAGATACCAAGCAGAATATGCACAGGGAAGGAAGCGATTTGTTTCTGAAGGCCCACGTCCACCTTCCAGCACACACAACACGCCTTCATAGGGAACAAGACACTTCCAAAAGTTCACGTTTCTGCCCAGAACTCATGCCTAGCGTTTTCCCTGAGTGCCACGGCCTTGTGGAGCTAAAATATCATCAGAATAAACATATTCGATGCAGCCATTAGATACACAATGAAAAACATTTTCGATGAAGTCTGAATGAAGTTATTTGCTCAAGCCCTAAACCCTTGAATGAATCAATCCAGAAAATAACCGTTCATCTCCAATTTGGTCTCCGAAAGAGACCCACCAAATTGCAATGAAACTACCGTAGAAAGCTTGAGTGACTTCCTCCACAATCCAACAAGAGTAGAGTAGTTTCACTATCGAAACTGGTGCTCTAGGGTTTCCAACCTATAGACCAAAAAGGTTTCGAAAAACTCTCCAAATGAAAAGTGAGAAAATAATCCAGGCATAACCAAATGAGCTCCAAAAACCTCCTTTTATACTTTTTTCCAAACCACTCCAAAAACTTCTATTTCGGAATTCATTTTTTAATTAAAACACCCTGTTAACTTTGAAAAATGACCATTTCATTAAAATAAACATATTTTGACACGCAAGGTCCCTATTTTATGCATCCATGATTTAAAGCATCTCATCCCGGTTCCGATGAGCTATAATACTAAGGCCCATTTTAAATATTTTAATCAATATTCGGTAACCTTAGTAATTTAATTAAAATATAACCAATAATTAACTCATTTTTGTGGAATTGCGAGAATGCGTCAGAATTGGAAACTAACTGCACTAGAGTGATCCTGATGAAGAATAAAGATGAATGGAGCTGACCAGGCGACTTACTATAAATAGACGCTCTCTCCAAGAATCTTGGAGCCCAAACCAGAAGTCGAAAATAACCTCTGAGAGTATCAAATAGCTCCTCTAAACCATCTGAGCTCATTGGTAACATCAAATCACCCTTTTGATCAAGCAAATACAAACCCAAAAAACCATCTCCAACTACAAAGCAAGAGAACCCTAAAATGGGGACATTACAGTCCACCCTTCCCAAAGATTACTTGTCCTCAAGCAATGCCAAGGTATCCACAAAAGCGGCCAACTAGAATCAAGTGAACCCAAATGTAATCCCAGGATTCCAAGTAATCTCTGGAAATGTCCACCATGCTGTCGCTGCACTACTCTGATAAAAACTAATAACACATCACACTCCAACTGCATTATCAATTCTTGTGACCCGAAAAAGTGAACATCACCTACACCCATAGTGAAATACCTGCTAGGGTTGTAGTCTCTATCCTGGAAAATCTCTTGCCAAGGCACCTCCATATATGAAATCCCACTGTCTAACTCGATCCTGGGCAACAGGAAACATACTCTGCTCAACTCCAAAGAGTAACCCTCAACAAATCTCCTCACAATGTCCCAGAGGTGATATGAATTAGTTCCTAATCGGAGGTCGATAACAACAATGTCATCCCTGAAATCATACATCTTGACAATGCCACCCTGATCATAGACTAATAACCTCTCATCGATACCTAATCCCCAGGTGTCAATATGCTCATATTGAGCACACCAACTCATCCAATTGACTACAATCATCACTATAGCATTTGTAGATATATCTATCAACAACTTGATTTGATTGCAGTATCCATCACTCGCACTGGTTGGAGCTAGTAATAATTGCTCAAGCTTTGTAAATCCTCCCACAACCTACTGCCAAGAAGCTTGTAGTAACACAAAGTCACTCTGCCCATAAACTGATGTTGTCGTCATCAACGAGGAAATGCTAGGGCAGCAGCTGTCACAAATCATTACCCCTGAAAGAATAGGAAATGTGAATGTAGGAATGACCAAAGGAACTCCTCCATTAACTACATTACCTCTACCAATCAACACCCACTAAGAATCACTCCACTGTTGGGCTGGAGGTATTGACCAATCCATTTGCATGTTATCATTCATTGGCCTTTGCAAGCTGATTGGAAGTGGACAGTGGTGTCAATTCTGAAAATTTGTTCACCAAACCAATTTTGAATCATCATCTCACCCCTGAAAATTGTCCCTGGATCTCAAATCTTGTGATTATCACCAAACATACTCACACATACATCATCATTGCCACTGCTACAATTGATGTCAGGTGTGTTAAGTCTGAAAATCTGATTTATCACCTTCTTGGAATTACCTCTATTGTCATAATCTAGTAAGCTATCATCATCATTCAAATTCCAAGTGCTATAGTGACAAACACGGGCACACCAATCGATGCAACCAACTGCTAACATCAATGCAAAGTCTGAAAATTTCATGATCAGCACCACAAAACAGCCCTTAAACGTTAATGAGTAAGTAGGAGACCAATGGAACAAGTCTAAACACTTGTCCTCAATTTGGTGCACATTGTTGCTATGTCCTTTCATGAAATAAGGAATAGTGAAACCATTATGAAACATCATATCACATAAATGACTTGAGCCCTCAAATACCATTTCATGCTTAGCCATAAAATTTTGAATATGAACAAGATGGGGTCCAATGTCACCCATAAAATTCTCATCTATCATCTTATGAGGAATCAAATCATATGAAGATACAGGTCTGCTGCTCTCAATCAATGAATTAGCATCGAGTTCATGCCTTTCACCAACGTCTTCATGGATTTCATGCATATCTTCTTCCCGTTCAAGATGTTCATCATTACTTATAGATCCAAGAAGTATATCATGATCATACAAAGATAATAGGCTGCTGTTAACACTCATAGGATCCACATTTCCTTCATTACCTCCAAATATGTCCTCATAGGTTTCATGCACACCTTCAACCAATGTTGAATGCCCATCATCATCTGTTGATTCATAAGACATATCAT
This sequence comes from Sequoia sempervirens, assembly GCA_007258455.2. NCBI lineage: Eukaryota > Viridiplantae > Streptophyta > Pinopsida > Cupressales > Cupressaceae > Sequoia > Sequoia sempervirens. The sequence continues at coordinate 13,648 of VDFB02272840.1, forward strand.
GCTGAAATCTGCCCTCATTACCTGTCATAACAGCTATCTCAAGGCTGCAAGCTGCACCTTCATGTGAGAAATTATCCTCCAGCCAGTTCCAATCTTTATCCACATACTGAACCCCTCCAATAGGGAAAGTGCTGAAATCATTATGCAACATTCCATCCTTATGGAGTTCATCAATCCCTCTAATAATGTGTTTAATCTCTGAAGTCCTTGCATCATGTTTTTGAACCATGGGTATGGTTGCAATAGGAATAGAATTTTCCGCTTGGTATAAAGAAAAGTGAGCCATACTCAATTGTAAGCAAAGATCATTAGCTTCTTTTTCTTTGCCTTCAGCATACTTGAAAGCCAAATCCTTGTCCATAAGCAATTGCAAGTAATCTGATTTCATCATTTCCAATGCTTCTTTGATAGACTACAAATGGGTATGAGTGACTCCACTTGCAACTCCTTTTTGCCTCTCCTCAATTTGAGTTTTCCAAATGAGATCTTCAACGTATTTATGAATATCATCTGCCCTTGTTAACACTTGCACAACTTTCTCATCTGTAACCACAAGTTTGTCCTTCAAATCTTGCAATGCAAGAGGTCTTTGATCGAATTCATCGAGGTTACTTGGGCTGCCACTTGTTAAATTTTCTGATTTTCCTTCGTGTGTAGGAACCACATCATCATCGAATTCAGTTTTTTCACTAGATGATGCCTTACAATCCTCAAACAAAGATGACGAGACAGCGTTATGAATGAATACACTATCCTTAAACGAATCCATCTCCTCCTCACAAGGCTTATCAATGACAATCTCTACTTCACCAACCTATAGACTCGTGTACACCTCACTTGTTGAGGCAACAAGTGACTCTTTTTCCCCAATGTCCATGGTATTGCTTTGCTGGAAGGAAACATTGTGGAAATCATTCTTTTGATAGTTTTTCCCTACATCCTCATTTGTTGATTTAGTGAACTCCAAATCAGTAGATTGTTTGCTTTCCTCATTATTGTGAAGTTCAATATACTCAACTTTGTTAATAGGAGCACTTGAAGAACTAGCTTCATCCTCATTCTTAGAAGCGTCATAACCATCACAAACAATTTCCACCTCTTGAATCTCTTTTCCAACCGCCTCATCTGTACCTGTTTGCTCTTCCTCTAATCCCTTCACCATTCTACCTGTGCATTGGTGATTAGGTTTCCTTTTACTTGTGTTGGTATACTTCTTTACCTTAGTATATGCTTTCTTTTCTTCAACAGGAAGAGAATCTAGCCTTTCAGGATGCTCTAATAACTTCGTTAAATTCCTATCATAGTCTTGAAAAACTTGCTTTAATTCTGTTAAAAGCTCCTGTGTAGACTTCATCTTTCCCAATAAGATAATCAACACCCTGCTACAACTGAAAAGACTAAGCGCTAGCCACTCACCAAAGCAAACAATTGGAAACCACTTTTCTAATCAGAATTTTCTGCTATGCAAATATGGTGTTAAACCCCACCGGTTGGCAGAATCAATGGCTCTGATACCAGTTACCACTGTAATGTTCCTTCCCACATAGAGTGGAATTTTTTTCGATGTTTTAGTTTGTTAGTTTGAACATTTAGTTAGACTTCCAGTATTTGATTGCATAGAAATGAACACTATTACTCAGAGTAAAGATACACAGATATTCAGACATCGATTCTTTCTTGCATTTCTCAGAATAGGATGAACAGAAATAACTGTGTATATGAATCAGCAATTTCACAACGGGACATATCAGATTATCAACACTAACAGTGCTCAGAATTACAATTATTGTTGACACCAAAGACTTGACATATAACTCTAATACTAGTTCCCAAATTGATGCAATGTCAGAGAAATGTTGTAACCTATAGAACAACAATTTCTGAGTGGTGTTTGACTGGTTACATATGCACAGAAACTCAGAATTTCTACAGCAGACTTCTATATCAGACTTAGCAGATAATTTACTGTTCATGCATGATAGTGTTTTAACATTTGCTTACAATACACCTAGATTTGAAGAACATTGCTTAACCATTATATAGTATATACTAATCTTTACTAAACAAGGAGCATCAGATACTCAGACCTGGAAGACAAAATAAGTCTGAAACACTTGCAGCAGATGATACTGTGTCTGAAAGTCATCAATGAATGCCACATCCAGCAGATACATGTTCATACACACTCCAGAATTGCCATGAATAGACCCAGCAACTCAAATGAAGGCTCATACAATATTGAAATACAATACAGCAGTATGATATGTAATTTTCTGAGTATTACAAGGTCTGGAATAGAGACTGTCACAAGCCAATATGAAGCTCAAACAGCTGATGTTTCACCCAGAAGTCTGAGATAACCTCCAGCACACCTCCAAACGTCTTCACACAACCTCCAAATCCCACGTGGGAGAGATACCAAGCAGAATATGCACAGGGAAGGAAGCGATTTGTATCTGAAGGCCCACGTCCACCTTCCAACACCCACAACACACCTTCACAGGGAACAAGACACTTCCAAAAGCTCACGTTTCTGCCCAGAACTCACGCCTAGGGTTTTCCTTGAGTGCCACGGTCTTGTGGAGCTAAAATATCATCAGAATAAACATATTCGATGCAGCCATTAGATACACATTGAAAAACATCTTTGATGAAGTCTTAATGAAGTTATTTGCTCAAGCCCTAAACCCTTCAATGAATCAATCCAAAAAATAATCGTTCATCTCCAATTTGGTCTCCGAAAGAGACCCACCAAATTGCAATGAAGCTCCTGTAGAAAGCCTGAGTGACTTCCTCCACAATACAGCTAGGGTAGATTAGTTTCACTACCGAAATTCGTCCCTAGGGTTTCCAACCCACAGACCAAAAAACTTTCGAAAAACTCTCCAAATGAAAAGTGAGAAAATAATCTAAGCATAACCAAATGAGTTCCAAAAACCTCCTTTTATACTTTTTTCCAAAACACTCTAGAAGCTTTTATTTCAAAATTCATTTTTTAATTTAAACACCCTGTTAACTCCGAAAATGACTTTTTCATTAAAATAATCATATTTTGACACACAAGGTCCCTATTTTATGCATCCATGATTTAAAGCATCTCATCCCGGTTCCAATGAGCTATAATACTAAGGTCTATTTTAAATATTTTAATCAATATTTGGCAACCCTAGTAATTTAATTAAAATATAACCATTAATTAACTCATTTTTGTGGAATTGCTAGAATGTGTCAGAATTGGAAACTAACTACACTGGAGTCATCCTGATGAAGAATAAAGATGAACGAAGCCGATCGGGTGACTTACTATAAATAGATGTTCTCTCCAAGAATCTTGGAGCCCAAACCAAAAGCCGAAAATAACCTCCGAGAGTGTCAAATAACTCCTCTAAACCATCTGAGTTCATTGATAACATCAAATCACTCTTTTGATCAAGCAAATACAAACCCAAAAAACCATCTCCAACTACAAAGCAAGAGAACCCTAAAATGGGGACAGTACACTAAGGACATCAACAGGTTGTTAGATTCTATCTGTTACTTGATGGAAATTAGTGAAGATTATTGGCGCTATGGCAAGAAACAATGACTATGGTAATTGAGTTGGTTAGCTTTCCATGTTCTTTATTATTATTCAATATCATTTGTGGGTATTACACAACAGTTAGGAAGCTTGGTATATCAACTTAAGGCCCCCCATGCACATGCCCCATTAAAATAATTGGCTTTAGAAGATGTCATAGTGCATGCAAACAAGGGTCAAGTAAAGTTTCATTGACTATATTGGATGGAAGCAACAAGAATGCTAAGGACACATTGTATTGATTTGGTCATTTGGAAAATTTTACTACCAGTATGCCAATTTTCTTAGTAAAATTTTCAAGCTGTAAAAGGTGTTGAAAGTGGTGGTCTCTACAAATTTTTAATTATAATAACATACAAGCATTAGAGAGTTTGAAATCTTGGTTACCGGAGTCCTGCATTGTTCAAGATGATTAGGGGGGTTCCTACTTCAGCTCAAATTCATAAAACAGGTGTGTTAAGCCTGCCTTTTCAGCAAGCAACAAGAGTGAAGTTTGAAAGAGGTGTATGAAGAATAGATGAATGTTTGGATTTAGTGCTTAGAGGTTGATTTGTGGGAGAAAAATATTATATGACATCTATTAATCATTTTTTAGGGAAGGTTTGGGTGTATTTCTGTAAAAACAAATAAAAGCTTGTTATAGAATTCAAATGGTATAGAGGCATGGTTTAGAGATGGAATTGGGGATAATATCAAAGTTCTTCTGTTTGAGGGTTGAGGAGAAAAATAATCAAGAAATTTCTATTACTATTTGTAGAGCTCATGTCATAGATAGGAAGTTTGCTTCCCTATGTCACACACACACACACATGCACACGCACGTAGGCGCGCGCGTGCATGCACGCTCGCACGCATGCACGAAAAATGGTCTAGAAATTTCTTTGATTGCTTGCAAAGCTCATGGTATAGATAGGAAGCTTAATTGCTAATTGTGCAATTGTGTGTCTCTCTTTATCTATAGTATGTGGGAGTTAACATTTTTGTAAGACAGATGCTCCCTGTTGTCCTCTATGTCTTGGAGATGACAAGGAATGTCCTCAAGATGTCTAGGAGCCTTGGGGACTAAATAACTTTACCTTGAGCATAGATAATTATGTAAGGGTAAAAGAGTTGTTGGGTGTAAAAGAAATCAAAATGGCCGTAGTTTGGAATGCTCATTTTGCATTTTGTGCTATGCTTTTTCAGTATTTGTTTGTTTTGTATTGTCTTCATATCAAGAATCGGGCCACTATCCAAGTCTAATGTGCTCAATGATAGTAAACATATCCCACAAACGGAAATTTGTGCCAAGACTAATATTTTTCCCTTATGATCATAGACTAGCAGGTTGGTAGTTGCAAATTCTAAAATCGTGGGGTCTTATTTGGTAACTTAATGTAGTAATATGGAAATTCAGAGGATACACTCCACAAATATCCATCCATGCAATATGTGTTCCAATTGTAACAAGAGATTTTTCTGAGTATAATTGAACTTCAGCTAATTCAAACTTAGTTGATGGAACAATCAGAATATGAGCATCTATTTTACAATCAAACAAATGCCTATACATGTACCATAGATTTCGCAGAATACAACACATTGAGAAGTAATATAAATATTGTGAACTTAGCTTGAACTCTATTCCATGGTGTGTTGGGGATGGCCTGATAGCAGAGATGTGTTTTGGGGATGGCATTTGGAGGGCCATTTTTTTAGGGACAGCAAGGGGATGGCAATATTTATGAATTTTTCTATAATATATTATATTATATATTTTAATATATATATATATATATATAGAGAGAGAGAGAGAGAGAGAGAGAGAGAGTCTATTTTCTACAAGTATAACAGCAAGCTTATGTTTTTATCAATAGTATAACAACAATAACAGCAGTATAACAATAGAAATAGAGGGAGATACACAAATTTAATCATTACAATAGTATAACAGCAATAAAATTTAATCATGAAAGTAGTATACCAGTAGTATTTCAGCAGTATAACAGCAGTTTAATCGTGAACACTGAAAATGATATAACTACAGTATATTGTATAACAACTATATTTGATTGTTTAAATTTTAAAGTTCAGAAATTAATATTAAAATTTAAAGTTTATACTCAAGTCTCAAACTTTAAAATACAACTATGCCTCATATGGGCTATGAATATCAAAAGACTTAGAGTCTATGGCATTCTTTTGTTGAAGTTGTGGTTCGTCCAATGGAATCCCAACCAATCTTGGTTGCACCTCCTTGTCAATCTACGGATCAACATGCCAACGTTTGTTGGAGTCTATCAACACTTAGTAGTTTGGTGTTCATGAAGTCTCAAGGCACTATGAACTGCAAATAGCTTTTCTGCTTGTTTAGAGGTATGCTTGTTCCTCTTGATCAAGTGAATGAAGCCATAGGTGGACCAATTCCTCTATGCAGTAGAGGAATTAGCAATCTATGAGAGTAGACGAATAGCAAGATGTTTCAACTACAGTGTGTCTTTCCCATGAAATTTCCACCATCGAATGGTTTTTTTTTTGTGCAATAGTGGCTCTATCCATCCTAGCCTTTGATTTGTTGAATTAGGACTTTGAAGATTGGAAAATTGAAGCCGCCGCTCTTAAAGTATGGTTCCCTCCTCACTGCTGTACATCTTACGAAGGGCCTTCATAAAGCCCTCCATTACCTTATCATCTTCAAAAGGAAGAATTCAGTTAGCTCTAAGTGTGTACCACTTGGGATTAAGGGCATAGGCAGCTATATGAAGAGGGGTGTTCATTATGTTCCACCTCTTTGTGACTATAGGCTTAATATGCTTCTCATAAAATTGTAATCTAGGATCCTTGTCACAAATTGCTTGCTTCATTTGATCAAGTATGCTATCAAAAGTCTCATAAATCTCTCCAAGGCTACGAGAGTTTGTATCCACATACTTGATTACCCCCACAAGTGATATGATAGAGCAAATATATTTGCAAGCAACATTTACAAATTATGACATTTAAAAATAAAAACAAAGTAGAAGCTCAAACATATTAATTTGAACAACTAAATAAAATTTTCTTACCTGATATTGGACTACCTAATGTTATTAAGCACTCTTTCTCTCATCTTCTTCCCTTCTTTTGTCTTTGATTGAGCCCACTTTTTCCACTCTCCACAAACCACCATGGATTGTAGAGCATCTTGCACCTCCAACATCCTCTCCAACAAAATAAAATAGCTAGCATATCTAGTCCCAATTGGTTTGAGGAATTCTTTCTTTGAATAAGATCAGAATGGTGCAAGTGAAGTGTGATGGTTACATACAAATATTTGTCTAGCTTCAACCACTGCCATCTTCACCCATTCTATTTTGTCAATGTCTTTCAAAGCATTATTCAAAGCATGTATAGAGCATGGAGTCCAAAAAATATGTAAATGCTCTCAACAATCAAACTAACTTACAAACAAGAGCTGAATTTGTGACAACCTGCACAACATTAGAAGATCTAACCTCCTCTCTGGCCTCCTTCAAAATGGAAAATAGGTAATCATCATCCTTACATTTCCCAAAGCAATCAATAGCTCTGAGAAAGTATGAACCAATAGGACATGTAACAATAATATTGATGAGTGGCCAATGTTGAATATTAGTCCACCCATCCATGACAATGGAACAACCAACCCTCATTCCAGTTTGTGTCATCTCCTCCATCAATATGTTTACCTCTGAATATTATTTGTCGAGGAGGGAGGTACACAATCTATCTTCTCTAAGGGGAACATAAGAGATTCCAATTGCCATTGGATCTCTCAACATACCTTTGAAATAAGGAGACCTTGCCAAATGAAATGGGATGGCATGGGCATATAAAAGTTTGGCCACTGAATCGTTGGCTTGCTCATATTTTTGTAAATTCATTGACCCTACCAATGTATTTTTCTCACCTGCAGTAGAAGTGGTCTTCCTCTTCCCTCTATCACAATGCTCTCCAATTGATACATTGGAATAGTCATCAATAGATTGCAATATTTTGGGTGAATGTTTCGCTTCAGTAGTATTAGTAAGTTTTTCTTCACTCTCCCCAACAAACCTTACCATTTCAACCTTGTTCTAATGCTATATATTTACAAACTCTAACCCCATGTCCACTCTTACCCAATAAATGGCATGTAACTCTATTACAGCTCCCCTGATAATCAGTTTTGCAAATATGACATAACTATGTCTGCTATCCTCTATATTTTTACCCTCATTAATGGTTAAATTGGTGGCAAATTAAAGCAAGGGTTTTTGGGGGTTGAAAGGGCCTTTTGCAAATTTTTGAAGAGTGGATGAAGGGTATGCAAAATGGTCTTGTGGAGTTCCAGCCGAACTTGTGTTTGGATTTTTAGAATGAGAAAAAAGGTATATTCTATTTACTTCAATTTCTTCATTGCCCTCATTCACATTGTCATCACTGTTGCTAGTGCTTATTTTCTGGTGTTTTTTTGTGACATCAAACTTAAGGCAAAGCATTTTAAAACTAATTACAAACCCTCTCTAACAAGCTAATTGTTTTCTTAAAAAAAAGAGAGGTTAAAATGACATACCTTGATGCAATGGTTGCGGTTGAACTAGTTGATGTCTTCTTTGAATCATCTAGTTGTAAGTTTTTAACTTGTTTGTAATCATTGATAAACTATCTTGAGACCACCAAGACCATTGTTGTATATATTCTTTCTTGATTGTTTAGGTCTAGCTCATGGCTTCATTTGCTTTGAGATTTATAGTATATGAAGTTTTTTCACCTAAATATCGTGTTTGAAAAATACATATTGAGTGATTGTAAGTTCAATAGTCTACACAAGTTATAAATGACAATATTATAGTCTTTAGTTTGGGCCTTTGACAAGATCCTAGTATCAAAACATAATCTTTCAACCTTATGAGAGCATGGAAAATGAGGCCCTATGTATTGTAGAGCTAAGGCTTATTTATTGTAAACCTATCTTACATGGGGAGGCATCTCACCCCTCAAACCCTTGTCCCTATAAGTGTGAATAGTGATATTGTTGATCAATGGTCTCTAGTAGCAATGGTGCAGCCTCCAATGCATAGCCAATGGCAATAAAATAGAATGTATGTTTTGATTTTTTTAGTTGTTCTTTTGCATATTAGGGCTAATAAAAGGGGCGTGGGAGGCTTTTGAAATATGCTAACCAATTTTTTGCCACAATTTTACACAATCATCCACACTTGGCCAACTTGATTAGCGTTAGCGCCAAATCGAAAACACTATCAAAGCAACTCTAACCAAGAATGCGCCCTAAAATCACTTATGGAAGAGGGGCAGGCATATGGTCAGAGGATCCCTAGTATCCAAACTTGATACAAAAATAGAATGCAACTGGAAACTGAAGATAAAACTCAACGCCAAGAATGTGCACTCAAGATCCCATTGAGGGCAAGGTACTAACATATGGCGGAGTGCCTATTACAAAATGAAAGAAACTTAGGCGGATAACCAACCATAGAAATTCAAAATAACAATTCATCCGCTGCGGCGGGCATCCACTCAAGGGTGGGAATTCTCCACTTTATTAGTGGGTACAATGAGAGTTACAAAGTTTATTTTCCACACTGGCAGCAAACCATCCAGGGGTTAAAGTATTTGCATTAGAAATCACAAGTAATTGCAATAATAATAATGGTTGGATTAGTACTACTAATTCTCAACCTTACAATTGAAAGAATCTGCAAATTACGAGTGTTACAACAATAGAATGAATGCAAATATAAGAAAGATGATTATAGCAATGTTTAAAACTCCCAAGGACTGAAAATGAAGCCAAAATCTGAACTTATAACAATCTGATTAAGAAAACCAGCAAACTGAAACTGTAAACCAGCAAACTGAGAAATAATGAAATGCTCATAACTCTCCAAATATACCTCCGAAATGGCTGAAATCAAATGCAAATGCTTCCTAGGAGGTTGGCGCCCAAATTGCAATAGAGAAATAGCTTCGAAATACCATCAATCATTTTGCACGAATGCTTCCTTGAAAGGTACGGCCAAGCTAGGAGGGGTGATTTTCTTTTAAAAATCAGATTCTTGATTATAAAATCTCAAACTTGGTGGAAAGGGTCGCCCTTAGTGAGCAATCATTTAGCAACAATGCCCAGAACCATATTCAATTTGATCAAAGAGCTGTGAACAAAAACCACTTTCAGCTGTAGACAAACCAGCAACACCAAAACTGATAAAAACTCCAAAATTCATCAACAATTGAACTCCATTTGCTAGTTTGAATGAGAAGCAGCAGTAAGACCAACTAGGTGTTGTCTTGCAAACACGAAATTGGTTGAAATCTAGGAGGTAAGCATCCCTCGAAGAAATATTCACAATGTCATTTCGACAGCATAAATATATCATACATTCATGGATACCAAATGCTGGAGCTGAACTCTCTTTTATAGAAAAAGAGATGTCTCTTCAATTTCCCAACCAAGAACGCCAAAAGCCACTTTACAATTTTCAAATTATAAAAAATATCAAATCCTCTCAAGGGTGGCATCCCACTTCAAGGCAATAAAATACTTTAATGAAAATATTAAAAACACCTTTATGAAGGCGTCCCTCTCCATGCCCCTCTTTTAAACACAACTTAAAGTTATCTCTCTAGGCCAAGGGGTCAACAATGAAACAAAACATTAATTGCCTTGTATTAAAAAATGCCAACATATACTGCATTTTGAAAGCTGGACCAAAAATACCAACTGCTCCAACAAGAATAGAAACATACTGAAGCACTGCCAACAAGACCACTGCCAAAAATAGTATTTACTATATATAGTAAACACCCAGGAATGCCTCAAACCTCCAAGCAAGGAAACCCTAAATTTACCTCAATGAGCCTACGGGCCTCCAGAATAGGCTGATGAGCAACTGAGCTGATCACTGATGAGAAGGGGATATTGCAGCTTTGTAGGATCCCCACACCCCTTTAAAACCCAATAAAAATTTCCAACATTTCTTTAAAATAAAGTGTTGAAACATTTGTGCTTTCCATAGGGGAAGCCTAGCCATCCTTGGGATGATTGAGACGTCCTTGGCCAACTCAGGGATGACTAGGCATCCCCTATGCATTTCTTGCCATTCTTGACTTTAGGGACGTGTTTTGGGACATTTCCTTAATTTCACAATTGGGGGGACGGGGGGGAGGGGCGGGATGTCCCCTAATGTCTTTCTGTCCTTGAAATGCCTTAGGGGATGGGGATTGGTGTCTGAGGGGTGGGGACAATTCCTTGTGTAACACAACTTGAACTTAGTTGCACATTCTATGTGTGTAGTCTCTATCTTTCAGGTTAATGTGGAATCAATTGTTTCTATAATCTCCTGACTCGAGTCATTATTCTTTTCCCCAAAAGTCATTGTTGGATAATGTATGTTTGTAAGACTTGCCTATATTATCTAGTGTTTTTCTTAATATGTTTGGGACTAGGTAGGTGACTTGGAAATATTTTTCGAATATAACAATTTCTATTCTTGAACTCTTACTTTGCAGTTGCTTCTTTGCTTGAATTTTCCTGTTTTCTTTTCCTTTTGGTTTGACAGAAAGCGTGCTTTTAATCTTCCACCTAAATTAATAATAAAATTGATTATGGGATCTCCACTCCCAAGGAAATTAGTTTGCAAGAAGGAAGAGATCACGTACAAATACAAGAGCTTCTTGACCAAGAGAATATTCAAGCAAGTTGTCTACCTTATGTCTTTCCAATTGTCCTCACACCAAATAAGGATTATGAATGTTTATATGATGGCAATATAATAAAAAAACCCCTCAGTCCATTATCATAAAACATTCTGAAACTTTTCAAATGGAAGGCATGTGGAATGTTGTCAAATAGAATGATTAACCATTGAAGTTGTGAAAGTGAAAAATTTGGCATAGGAAGTGGCATGGGTCTTTACATGGATTAAAAAGTTAATGTTTGAATGATGCTTGAATAATTTTTTTTATGATTGAATGATTTGATGATTGAATTATGAATTGATTGATCTTTTTCTGCTTCCTTGCTTTCATGGAATGATCTCCATACATATATCTTCTTTATGGAAGAGTTACACCCTTTCTCACATCATCGCTACTCTTGAGCACATAATTTAATTTGCTTGCAAAGTCACATAATGTTCTATTCTCAATTGATTGATTGAATGATGTTATGGATGTCCTTCTCAAATGAAATGTTCTCCCTTTTATATCTCAAGTTTGAGGGAGTCACACTTCACCCCTGTTGCCTTTGCAATAGTTACAACCCTTCATCGCTGCATTTGGAGAATAATAATTTAATTATAAATAAGTTAATTTTCTAGCTCTGCTGTCTATTGCTAGCGCCGCTTATTATTAGATTAATTGCATTGGAAATGGGTGCTATCTTTAAATTGCTTAGTTGCTGATCATGTTTTTTAAAGGCTGTGATCAGGTATTTGGCAGGGGAGGGGGCATGACAATTTGCAAGGGGCAAAGAATGGAAAATTTGAGCCCATTGACCTACTTTTGGTCATCTATGGATATTAATATAATTTCTGTCTTTATGTGCCTAAAGAAGGAATAGATCATCTGACAATGGAAGCTCATATCCACAAAAGTGTGTGTACTTGCCAAACATGAATGCTGTTGTTGCTAAGTTAATATAAGGACATGTAATGGCTTTATGGTAGAATGATGCAAGTACATTAATGCTGATCTTTCCATCTAGAGATGATCTGGTTGTACAAAGTTGCTAGGGTTATATGTGGTCATATGATACGGATGTTTGAATCTCACATCTGAAGGGGGAGGCGGGAGGGAAGAAAGGGAGAGGGTGGTTATAGTGTTCAACCTCAAGATTGACGTGACCTTCAGATTGAGGTAGATGTTTTTTAAATTGTCATTTTTTGGAGGTATCAACACTTTGAGAGGTTTTCAGGTGGTTCATTTTGGAAAACTGATTTCAGGGATTCACACATTGACTGACAGGTGGCGTAGATGATGTGATTCAAACAATAAAATTGTTGCTTGCAAGAGGGACAAGGTAGTAGCTCTGAGCCAATTTAATGTGACATCTTTGGCACTGATACACCTGCTCTGGCATGATCACTAAATGCTTTTTGGATCAATGAGGTGATTTTTGGCCATAATGATCCAAAGATGGGTTTGTGAACCTTAGGATTTAATTTTTAAAATCTATTTTTGTTTTGTTTTTTGTGTGATCAGGTTCTAGGTTTTTTGGGGAGATTGTTCCTCCATAAGCCGTATATGTCATAGTTTTGATCGAGAGAATGATGGGGGCTTTACCCCTCTCTGCTGTTTTGTAGACAACAAGGACAAAACAATAAGCCTTACAGGCCACTTCATATTCTTCTACAAATTTTCTTTCACTAAAGACTTCACAGTATCTTGGAATCCAAGAAAACCACCTTAAGGATACTAGAATATTTACTTGTCATAACCCTAACTACTTGCCTGTACAAGAAGTATTACTAAGTATATCAGGTTGGTGTTCTAAACAAAAACATTAATCCAATTGAATGATGTTATGAAACTAATAAAATCCAAAGATAAGTCATGGTTGTTGCTTCCTCTAAACTTGGATGTGATAATCAACAAACTGATCTTCATTTTGATGTCCACTCTATGCTCAAGTTGTCACTGGTAGTGGATATCAATGAGCTCATTTTGGACAAAAATCTTATTATTCTGAAAGTATCTTGCAATTGCACTGTCTGATGTTAGAATGAGGTTTTGATGAGGACGCTAAAAAACATTGAAATGACTATATGTCAATCTTTGAAATCTAGTTGCCTTAGTTGGTCTTTATTGAAGAAAACTGCTGATCAATATACTGCCCCTAATCCAATTAGCATTTTTGAACACCCTTGAATATGTCTGAAACATCTTCATGCATATTTTTATTGAGAATTACTAGGATTCTTGTAGTGTGGCGATAAAAGATGCTGAGTTATTGGTAGGAAAGTCTACCCTGCATAATCTTTCTGTGACAACAAACCCCACAAAGCTATTTCATTTTTCCTCCTGTGGATTTGGTCTTTTAACTTTTTGTTGCATATAACTGAAGCTTAATGACAAGGGCAGTCTTAGTATGAACCAGTGTAAGACCTTGCTAGGCTATTAGCACTAACCTTGTTAAAGAGGTAAATGTCTTCTGAGAGTTACATGCAAACACTGGGATATTATCCAGCAGAGATCCTCATAAAGTGATTATGGATGCAGCAAGTGATGATGACATTATTATGATTGGTCTCTTACTATAACATTTCTTTGTCAATATTATTCTTGTTTTTGACATCCAAGGAACGCAGAGGTGACAAATGGAACAGCACAAAAAGCATTGTGGGGCATCTAAACAATACAATGAAACAACAAAAAATTTAGCCATCAACAAAACATGTCAAAGTTAGGACTTGAAGTTTCCAATTTAAGCCATCACCATAGTAATAAAAACATTTAAAGGCTACCTATGTTCAACTGAACAGTGATGGCTAACTAAATGGTAGTGATGTGTCTCTGCAGAACATGGTGCACCATCCATTTGTGAAAGTTATGAGCATAGTTTGCAAACTCGGACTCGCCGCGGACTCGGCAGCCCAAAAATATGACTCGGACTTAGGACTCGGGACGGACTCGGGACGAACTCGGGAAAAGACTCGGCTAGGACTTGGCAAAAAAAAAACCGTAGTTTTACAAAAAAAAAGAACAAATTAATGCATTTAGAGAACATAAGAGTCTAATTTGATTATCAAACACTCATACACGTGTCATATGATCATCAAACACTCAATAATTGAAATTTCATCATTCATAGTCATCAAATACTCATAGTTTCAATGTATAAAAGCATCATAAGTTTATAAATGTTTACATATAATCATGTCAAAAAGAGGAAAACATTAACAACCACATGTAATCTACATCTTCCTCTTTCCCCTCCCAATGATACTCAATTTTGGAGCCTAGAACTAGAAGGTGCTCGTGCTATAGCATCCAAACGAGGACTAGGAGATCGAGTAGGGGAAACATGATATTCAAATGTGTCTTCGTCGTCCTCCATGGCATCCAATCTTGCTGCTTCTTCTTCTTCTGCTGCTGCTCTCTGTAATTCAACAAGATCCTCATCAGTAAGGAAGACATCAGCCTCATCATTTTGTTCATCAATAGTCCATTCACCATATGGATCAATGTCATCCAAATCGATGGACTCGTGTGAAACACCCTCCACCTTTCTAGTTTGAAGGCGAAGGTTGTACCAAACAAAAACTAAATCATTTAGGCGTTGCTGAGTCAACCTGTTTCTTTTCTTTGTGTGAATGTTCTCAAATAAACTCCAATTGTGTTCACTCCCAAAAGTACTGCATGGCTGCGACAAGACACGTATGGCTAGCTTTTGAAGATTTGGTGTGCTATCACCATAGTTCTCCCACCATAGATCTACAAAAACATGTTTAAAAAATATAAGTATTAAGAAATAAGAATAAAGTAAAAAATCTATATGTAAGAATCAAGTTTCTAATTTCATTTTTACCTAGTTGTTGTTTTCCTCTCCTTTCAATTGCTTGTTGGGAG
>VDFB02272841.1:0-37561 GCA_007258455.2 Sequoia sempervirens
CCGAGCCGAGTCCGAGTACGGTCACTTTGACGGTCACTTTGAAGTATAAAAGATTGGCGAAAAATTCATATTCTAAAACTCAAATTGCAAGTGCTCTCAAGAGCCTACAACTGGCCAAGTGAGGGTGGCATATCGATCACCTATTACAAGGCTAATGGACGCATAAGCAATCAGCCAATATTCAGACACAGCGACAAGGGAAAATCGCAGGAGTAGAAAGATCAAATCAGGAACAACGATCAGATAGAGGTCTAAGCCTCTTACACATTCAACGCATGATCTTAAAGGAATAAGTCAGAAACAGTGATTATATTTTCTTGTCATATTTTCATTATTGAACTAATAATCGAATCAGACGTGCTTATTCAGAATTCATAGTAGAAACGTGACATCATAATACTCTCTCCTATTAATATATAAGTGTCCAATAACCAGGACTAGTGCTAATCAATTAAGTTAGAGTTGTTCTTTAAGTAAATCAAAGTACTTTGTAGAGGTCTATAACTATTTTACCCTCTTTTAAAAGCATTGGTTCTTTGGCATATTTTAATATCTTAAGATTGAAGGCAAAATTTATGGTAACTCTACAAGGGACATTACATGGTGAGTAAACTTTGGAATATTGTTGTAGGAAAAAAGGAAATCGTTAATAGCAGATAGAAAAGAGGTGATGGCACTATAGGCATCACGATCACAAATTATGTAATATCATCTACACAGGGAGCAAAGATAGGAAAAGGAGCATGTGTTGCATTGAGAAGCTTCTGTGAAATACCCAATGAAACAAGGTTTAAGAATTAAACAAAAACGTGACATCATAATACTTTCTCCTATTAATATATAAGTGTCCAATAACTAGGACTAGTGCTAATCAGTTAAGTTAGAGTTGTTCTTTAAGTAAATCAAAGTACTTTGTAGAGGTCTATAACCATTTTACCCTCTTTTAAAAGCATTGGTTCTTTGGCATATTTTAATATCTTAAGATTGAAGGAAAAATTTATGGTAACTCTACAAGGGACATTACATGGTGAGTAAACTTTGGAATATTGTTGTATGCAAAAAGGAAATCGTTAATAGCAGATAGAAAAGAGGTGATGGCACTATAGGCATCACGATCACAAATTATGTAATATCATCTACACAAGGAGCAAAGATAGGAAAAGGAGCATGTGTTGCATTGAGAAGCTTCTGTGAAATACCCAATGAAACAAGGTTTAAGAATTAAACATTACAAAATGATCAAGCAATATTGGAAGGAGGGCCTATCACTATATTATCTTTTTGTGCACCATAAAAGTGGAAGCTTGTAAAACCAAAAATTAGGGATTCAAATAAAACTCAATTTGGCAACATATGCTGTTCAATCAAAATAGGCTGATAGCCAACAACTCACAGTGATGAACGAATTGGATAGGTTCTGTGATTGAAGGATCAACTGAACAAAACTCATCCTCATGAAGAAGATATTTACTGGAGGCAAAGTTCTTGGATGGTGTGAGTTCAATGTGCGGTTCATAATATGAATTCTTTTCACAATCGACTCTTTATGGATGTGATTTAATAAGAGAACAAGGTAAATGCTTTCGTATGGCACCTAAAAAGAAGCAACTGCATACATGTCACATCATATGCAATGCATGCAAATATTTTGTACATCTTAGTACTTAACTTCCTACAAGGATGTAAACACAAGACAATAATAGCAAAGATTTTGAGGCTGTTATTATCAAATCACATCTTCTTCATTATGACGCCTATTACCAAGGATGATGATACTTTGATATAGAGTGATAGACCCATATTATAATGTAATGCAATAGCTTCTAAGATGATTGTCAATACATTCTAAACTATTTTACAAGTTATTATTTCCTATTCCTAGGATGGATTTTGTAATGTACCCACTCTAGTTAGTTTCAAGATCAGTGTGAGTTAGCCTATTTCTTGGACCCTTGTAGGCTGGTAGGATCTGGTTAGGGGGTCAGTGGCTGTTTTGGTGGGTTTTGGCATTTCCACCCCTTCAGTTTAGTGTTGGGCTCAGTGCAAGCCTTTGCAGTTCAGTGTTCGCTAGCTTCTGACGGCATGGTAAAACACTGAGATCTGAGGGAGATATTAATATTTCAGTGGTTGGGTATCTTATCGTCTATTGAGATATTATAAAGTTATTATGACTTTATAACATATTAAATCCCACTTGAAATATTTGTACTTTGACTTAAATGCTAAAGTGTATTTGAATTCACTTAAGTCATTTATTTGGGCGCCCAACTATGGAAAAGGTATTAAATACATTTTAAATGTATTTTAATGCAAAAGTGGTGTCACTTCTTGAAAGTCGTGCCTTTTTGAGGTTATAAGGCAAATGAAGCAAATCGACCTCATTATGTTATGATTATTTGACTTTGCTTCAAAACTTCTCTGTGATTTTTGTTTGAGGGCAAGGGTTTCAAGATTTCTTCATTGGAGAGCGACAATTCTTCATTGATCTATGATTGTGAGACTATGAAATATCAGTTGAATGGTTGCTACTGAGGGAGCTTCATACAGGAGTTCATCTGTGCTTACATCAGAGTTTTTTGTTCAGTATTTACTTGTTTGCAATAAGGAAGAGGGTTTCTTCATCAGGGACGCCATCTTCATCCAGTTTCCAGCTTTCAATAAAGAAACTTCTACACCTTTTAGAGGCCATACTTTGCATTGGGAGGCGTGTCATATGGGGATAGGCGTGTGAAACAAGAGGCTAAAATGCCTCTCTTCTAGCTCTTGTCTGGACTCCATCCTGGGTTTCCAACCTTCTTGGCACATTTTCTCCAGTTTCTGTGAGGGAGAAAGTAGATCCAAGCTCCAGGCGTGCTATTTCTCAGTTTCCAGCATATCTTGCCTGGCATGTACAGATCCATCTTATTCAATTATTTTGGAGGTTTCCGGGTATGTTTTTTATATGCAATCTCTTTGTATGAATTGCCATATCCTCAATAGTATTGCAGTTGTTCCAGAATTTCTTGTATTTCAGTTTATTTCCCTTTTTTATGTTTGGCGCATCTTCTACTTCTGTCTAAAATTCTTCTTAAACCAATAAAAAAACACAAAAACAAGTCAGTGAAAGTCAGAGGTTGAGCTGGAGCCAGTTAGGCTCATCACAGATTTGTTGAAGTATTGAAGTTCTTGATTGCATACACAGCCCAGGAAATTTTGTATACTATTCACTAAACAGTAAACACCTTAAACAGGATTGTATGCCCATTGAACTGGACACGTGCAAGGCATCTGATCAAAGTAATTGGGTGTTTATCTCTATATCTATTGCTGATTTGTTTTTGGATAAAATTGAATTCAATGGGTTTATAATTGTGGTATTACAACAACTATTTTTGTCCTTATCAAATATTCTCCTCTTGAATGATTATTTTAGGATCTGCAACAGTGGGATCCACTGTTGCCACATCTTTTTATTATCATGGTAGAATGTTTAAGCATATATTGCAAACATTCAAATGGTATAATCAGATCTTTGGACGAAAAGCCTACATCTTGAAACTTGAACAACAGGACAGCACAATTTGATCTTCAATTTGTAGAGGACATTATTATTCTCAATCCAGCAGTAAAATTAAATGCTATCCTGCAATTCTATTAGCGAGTCACAAGTCAGCTCATCAATCATGACAAGTCTTTTTGATATAATAAAAATGCTCCATCTAAAAGAGTTGCCAAGTAAATGTTTAGGGCTTGCTTAGTTTTATAAAGAGCACTGTGCTTGATATTGGTGTGCAATAAAGTGGCACGTTGCAGCAAAATTAAATCAATGAGTAGCAAATGAATCACTTTAGATCAGAAAATGGAGTGAATAATATCAGCTCTAAAAGCCATTCCTATAGACATTAATTACTATTATATAGGGCCCAGTTGGTAGTCAAGTTGCTAGATTAATCACTAATTCTAATGCTTAGGGCTTCTGTAAGTCTTAAAAGATGTTTTGCTCGATATTGGTATGCAATAATGGGACACATTCAAATAAAATTTAATCAGTGAGTAGCAAATTGATCACTCTAGCTTGGTAAACGATGCTAATAAAATCAACTCAAAAGATCATTTCCTTATAAAAATTGTTATTATATATGCCCTAGTTAGTAGTTGTATTGCATAGGTATGCAACAAATATTGTTATATATGCCTCAGTAGTTGAAACAATAGACCAATTGTAGGGAAGCTTTGTCTGGCTAAGTGTAATGTTCCTTCCCAGATAGAGTGGAATTTTTCTTTGTTTCAATTTGTTCATTTGAACATTCTGTTAGACTTCCAGTATTTGATTGCATAGAAACGAACACTATTACTCAGAGTGAAGATACACAGATATTCAGACATCAATTCTTTCTTGCATTTCTCAGAATAGGATGAACAGAAATAACTGTGTATATGAATCAGCAATTTCACTACTGGACATATTAGATTATCAACACTAACAGTGCTCAGAATTACAGTTATTGTTGACACCAAAGACTTGACATACAACTCTAATACTGGTTCCCAAATTGATGCAATGTCAGAGCAATGTTGTAACCCATAGAACAACAATTTCTGAGTGGTGTTTGACTGGTTACATATGCACAGAAACTCAGAATTTCTACAGCAGACTTCTACATCAGACTTAGCAGATAATATACTGTTAATGCATGACACTGTTTTAACATTTGCTTACAATACACCTAGATTTGAAGAACATTGCTTAACCATTATATACTAATCGTTACTAAACAAGGAGCATCAGATACTCAGACCTGGAAGACGAAATAAGTCCGAATCACTTGCAGCAGATGATACTGTGTCTGAAAGTCATCAATGAATGCCACGTCCAGCAGATACATGTTCATACACACCCCAGAATTGCCATGAACAGATCCAGCAACTCAAATGAAGGCTCATACAATATTGAAATACAATACAGCAGTATGATATGTAATTTTCTGAGTATTACAAGGTCTGGAATAGAGACTGTCACAAGCCAATATGAAGCTCGAACAGCTGATGTTTCGCCCAGGAGTCTGAGATAACCTCCAACACACCTCCAAACTTCTTCACACAACCTCCAAATCCCACGTAGGAGAGATACCAAGCAGAATATGCACAGGGAAGGAAGCGATTTGTTTCTGAAGGCCCACGTCCACCTTCCAGCACACACAACACGCCTTCATAGGGAACAAGACACTTCCAAAAGTTCACGTTTCTGCCCAGAACTCATGCCTAGCGTTTTCCCTGAGTGCCACGGCCTTGTGGAGCTAAAATATCATCAGAATAAACATATTCGATGCAGCCATTAGATACACAATGAAAAACATTTTCGATGAAGTCTGAATGAAGTTATTTGCTCAAGCCCTAAACCCTTGAATGAATCAATCCAGAAAATAACCGTTCATCTCCAATTTGGTCTCCGAAAGAGACCCACCAAATTGCAATGAAACTACCGTAGAAAGCTTGAGTGACTTCCTCCACAATCCAACAAGAGTAGAGTAGTTTCACTATCGAAACTGGTGCTCTAGGGTTTCCAACCTATAGACCAAAAAGGTTTCGAAAAACTCTCCAAATGAAAAGTGAGAAAATAATCCAGGCATAACCAAATGAGCTCCAAAAACCTCCTTTTATACTTTTTTCCAAACCACTCCAAAAACTTCTATTTCGGAATTCATTTTTTAATTAAAACACCCTGTTAACTTTGAAAAATGACCATTTCATTAAAATAAACATATTTTGACACGCAAGGTCCCTATTTTATGCATCCATGATTTAAAGCATCTCATCCCGGTTCCGATGAGCTATAATACTAAGGCCCATTTTAAATATTTTAATCAATATTCGGTAACCTTAGTAATTTAATTAAAATATAACCAATAATTAACTCATTTTTGTGGAATTGCGAGAATGCGTCAGAATTGGAAACTAACTGCACTAGAGTGATCCTGATGAAGAATAAAGATGAATGGAGCTGACCAGGCGACTTACTATAAATAGACGCTCTCTCCAAGAATCTTGGAGCCCAAACCAGAAGTCGAAAATAACCTCTGAGAGTATCAAATAGCTCCTCTAAACCATCTGAGCTCATTGGTAACATCAAATCACCCTTTTGATCAAGCAAATACAAACCCAAAAAACCATCTCCAACTACAAAGCAAGAGAACCCTAAAATGGGGACATTACAGTCCACCCTTCCCAAAGATTACTTGTCCTCAAGCAATGCCAAGGTATCCACAAAAGCGGCCAACTAGAATCAAGTGAACCCAAATGTAATCCCAGGATTCCAAGTAATCTCTGGAAATGTCCACCATGCTGTCGCTGCACTACTCTGATAAAAACTAATAACACATCACACTCCAACTGCATTATCAATTCTTGTGACCCGAAAAAGTGAACATCACCTACACCCATAGTGAAATACCTGCTAGGGTTGTAGTCTCTATCCTGGAAAATCTCTTGCCAAGGCACCTCCATATATGAAATCCCACTGTCTAACTCGATCCTGGGCAACAGGAAACATACTCTGCTCAACTCCAAAGAGTAACCCTCAACAAATCTCCTCACAATGTCCCAGAGGTGATATGAATTAGTTCCTAATCGGAGGTCGATAACAACAATGTCATCCCTGAAATCATACATCTTGACAATGCCACCCTGATCATAGACTAATAACCTCTCATCGATACCTAATCCCCAGGTGTCAATATGCTCATATTGAGCACACCAACTCATCCAATTGACTACAATCATCACTATAGCATTTGTAGATATATCTATCAACAACTTGATTTGATTGCAGTATCCATCACTCGCACTGGTTGGAGCTAGTAATAATTGCTCAAGCTTTGTAAATCCTCCCACAACCTACTGCCAAGAAGCTTGTAGTAACACAAAGTCACTCTGCCCATAAACTGATGTTGTCGTCATCAACGAGGAAATGCTAGGGCAGCAGCTGTCACAAATCATTACCCCTGAAAGAATAGGAAATGTGAATGTAGGAATGACCAAAGGAACTCCTCCATTAACTACATTACCTCTACCAATCAACACCCACTAAGAATCACTATACTGTTGGGCTGGAGGTATTGACCAATCCATTTGCATGTTATCATTCATTGGCCTTTGCAAGCTGATTGGAAGTGGACAGTGGTGTCAATTCTGAAAATTTGTTCACCAAACCAATTTTGAATCATCATCTCACCCCTGAAAATTGTCCCTGGATCCCAAATCTTGTGATTATCACCAAACATACTCACACATACATCATCATTGCCACTGCTACAATTGATGTCAGGTGTGTTAAGTCTGAAAATCTGATTTATCACCTTCTTGGAATTACCTCTATTGTCATAATCTAGTAAGCTATCATCATCATTCAAATTCCAAGTGCTATAGTGACAAACACGGGCACACCAATCCATGCAACCAACTGCTAACATCAATGCAAAGTCTGAAAATTTCATGATCAGCACCACAAAACAGCCCTTAAACGTTAATGAGTAAGTAGGAGACCAATGGAACAAGTCTAAACACTTGTCCTCAATTTGGTGCACATTGTTGCTATGTCCTTTCATGAAATAAGGAATAGTGAAACCATTATGAAACATCATATCACATAAATGACTTGAGCCCTCAAATACCATTTCATGCTTAGCCATAAAATTTTGAATATGAACAAGATGGGGTCCAATGTCACCCATAAAATTCTCATCTATCATCTTATGAGGAATCAAATCATATGAAGATACAGGTCTGCTGCTCTCAATCAATGAATTAGCATCGAGTTCATGCCTTTCACCAACGTCTTCATGGATTTCATGCATATCTTCTTCCCGTTCAAGATGTTCATCATTACTTATAGATCCAAGAAGTATATCATGATCATACAAAGATAATAGGCTGCTGTTAACACTCATAGGATCCACATTTCCTTCATTACCTCCAAATATGTCCTCATAGGTTTCATGCACACCTTCAACCAATGTTGAATGCCCATCATCATCTGTTGATTCATAAGACATATCATGCTGAAATCTGCCCTCATTACCTGTCATAACAGCTATCTCAAGGCTGCAAGCTGCACCTTCATGTGAGAAATTATCCTCCAGCCAGTTCCAATCTTTATCCACATACTGAACCCCTCCAATAGGGAAAGTGCTGAAATCATTATGCAACATTCCATCCTTATGGAGTTCATCAATCCCTCTAATAATGTGTTTAATCTCTGAAGTCCTTGCATCATGTTTTTGAACCATGGGTATGGTTGCAATAGGAATAGAATTTTCCGCTTGGTATAAAGAAAAGTGAGCCATACTCAATTGTAAGCAAAGATCATTAGCTTCTTTTTCTTTGCCTTCAGCATACTTGAAAGCCAAATCCTTGTCCATAAGCAATTGCAAGTAATCTGATTTCATCATTTCCAATGCTTCTTTGATAGACTACAAATGGGTATGAGTGACTCCACTTGCAACTCCTTTTTGCCTCTCCTCAATTTGAGTTTTCCAAATGAGATCTTCAACGTATTTATGAATATCATCTGCCCTTGTTAACACTTGCACAACTTTCTCATCTGTAACCACAAGTTTGTCCTTCAAATCTTGCAATGCAAGAGGTCTTTGATCGAATTCATCGAGGTTACTTGGGCTGCCACTTGTTAAATTTTCTGATTTTCCTTCGTGTGTAGGAACCACATCATCATTGAATTCAGTTTTTTCACTAGATGATGCCTTACAATCCTCAAACAAAGATGACGAGACAGCGTTATGAATGAATACACTATCCTTAAACGAATCCATCTCCTCCTCACAAGGCTTATCAATGACAATCTCTACTTCACCAACCTATAGACTCGTGTACACCTCACTTGTTGAGGCAACAAGTGACTCTTTTTCCCCAATGTCCATGGTATTGCTTTGCTGGAAGGAAACATTGTGGAAATCATTCTTTTGATAGTTTTTCCCTACATCCTCATTTGTTGATTTAGTGAACTCCAAATCAGTAGATTGTTTGCTTTCCTCATTATTGTGAAGTTCAATATACTCAACTTTGTTAATAGGAGCACTTGAAGAACTAGCTTCATCCTCATTCTTAGAAGCGTCATAACCATCACAAACAATTTCCACCTCTTGAATCTCTTTTCCAACCGCCTCATCTGTACCTGTTTGCTCTTCCTCTAATCCCTTCACCATTCTACCTGTGCATTGGTGATTAGGTTTCCTTTTACTTGTGTTGGTATACTTCTTTACCTTAGTATATGCTTTCTTTTCTTCAACAGGAAGAGAATCTAGCCTTTCAGGATGCTCTAATAACTTCGTTAAATTCCTATCATAGTCTTGAAAAACTTGCTTTAATTCTGTTAAAAGCTCCTGTGTAGACTTCATCTTTCCCAATAAGATAATCAACACCCTGCTACAACTGAAAAGACTAAGCGCTAGCCACTCACCAAAGCAAACAATTGGAAACCACTTTTCTAATCAGAATTTTCTGCTATGCAAATATGGTGTTAAACCCCACCGGTTGGCAGAATCAATGGCTCTGATACCAGTTACCACTGTAATGTTCCTTCCCACATAGAGTGGAATTTTTTTCGATGTTTTAGTTTGTTAGTTTGAACATTTAGTTAGACTTCCAGTATTTGATTGCATAGAAATGAACACTATTACTCAGAGTAAAGATACACAGATATTCAGACATCGATTCTTTCTTGCATTTCTCAGAATAGGATGAACAGAAATAACTGTGTATATGAATCAGCAATTTCACAACGGGACATATCAGATTATCAACACTAACAGTGCTCAGAATTACAATTATTGTTGACACCAAAGACTTGACATATAACTCTAATACTAGTTCCCAAATTGATGCAATGTCAGAGAAATGTTGTAACCTATAGAACAACAATTTCTGAGTGGTGTTTGACTGGTTACATATGCACAGAAACTCAGAATTTCTACAGCAGACTTCTATATCAGACTTAGCAGATAATTTACTGTTCATGCATGATAGTGTTTTAACATTTGCTTACAATACACCTAGATTTGAAGAACATTGCTTAACCATTATATAGTATATACTAATCGTTACTAAACAAGGAGCATCAGATACTCAGACCTGGAAGACAAAATAAGTCTGAAACACTTGCAGCAGATGATACTGTGTCTGAAAGTCATCAATGAATGCCACGTCCAGCAGATACATGTTCATACACACTCCAGAATTGCCATGAATAGACCCAGCAACTCAAATGAAGGCTCATACAATATTGAAATACAATACAGCAGTATGATATGTAATTTTCTGAGTATTACAAGGTCTGGAATAGAGACTGTCACAAGCCAATATGAAGCTCAAACAGCTGATGTTTCACCCAGAAGTCTGAGATAACCTCCAGCACACCTCCAAACGTCTTCACACAACCTCCAAATCCCACGTGGGAGAGATACCAAGCAGAATATGCACAGGGAAGGAAGCAATTTGTATCTGAAGGCCCACGTCCACCTTCCAACACCCACAACACACCTTCACAGGGAACAAGACACTTCCAAAAGCTCACGTTTCTGCCCAGAACTCACGCCTAGGGTTTTCCTTGAGTGCCACGGCCTTGTGGAGCTAAAATATCATCAGAATAAACATATTCGATGCAGCCATTAGATACACATTGAAAAACATCTTTGATGAAGTCTTAATGAAGTTATTTGCTCAAGCCCTAAACCCTTCAATGAATCAATCCAAAAAATAATCGTTCATCTCCAATTTGGTCTCCGAAAGAGACCCACCAAATTGCAATGAAGCTCCTGTAGAAAGCCTGAGTGACTTCCTCCACAATACAGCTAGGGTAGATTAGTTTCACTACCGAAATTCGTCCCTAGGGTTTCCAACCCACAGACCAAAAAACTTTCGAAAAACTCTCCAAATGAAAAGTGAGAAAATAATCTAAGCATAACCAAATGAGTTCCAAAAACCTCCTTTTATACTTTTTTCCAAAACACTCTAGAAGCTTTTATTTCAAAATTCATTTTTTAATTTAAACACCCTGTTAACTCCGAAAATGACTTTTTCATTAAAATAATCATATTTTGACACACAAGGTCCCTATTTTATGCATCCATGATTTAAAGCATCTCATCCCGGTTCCAATGAGCTATAATACTAAGGTCTATTTTAAATATTTTAATCAATATTTGGCAACCCTAGTAATTTAATTAAAATATAACCATTAATTAACTCATTTTTGTGGAATTGCTAGAATGTGTCAGAATTGGAAACTAACTACACTGGAGTCATCCTGATGAAGAATAAAGATGAACGAAGCCGATCGGGTGACTTACTATAAATAGATGTTCTCTCCAAGAATCTTGGAGCCCAAACCAAAAGCCGAAAATAACCTCCGAGAGTGTCAAATAACTCCTCTAAACCATCTGAGTTCATTGATAACATCAAATCACTCTTTTGATCAAGCAAATACAAACCCAAAAAACCATCTCCAACTACAAAGCAAGAGAACCCTAAAATGGGGACAGTACACTAAGGACATCAACAGGTTGTTAGATTCTATCTGTTACTTGATGGAAATTAGTGAAGATTATTGGCGCTATGGCAAGAAACAATGACTATGGTAATTGAGTTGGTTAGCTTTCCATGTTCTTTATTATTATTCAATATCATTTGTGGGTATTACACAACAGTTAGGAAGCTTGGTATATCAACTTAAGGCCCCCCATGCACATGCCCCATTAAAATAATTGGCTTTAGAAGATGTCATAGTGCATGCAAACAAGGGTCAAGTAAAGTTTCATTGACTATATTGGATGGAAGCAACAAGAATGCTAAGGACACATTGTATTGATTTGGTCATTTGGAAAATTTTACTACCAGTATGCCAATTTTCTTAGTAAAATTTTCAAGCTGTAAAAGGTGTTGAAAGTGGTGGTCTCTACAAATTTTTAATTATAATAACATACAAGCATTAGAGAGTTTGAAATCTTGGTTACCGGAGTCCTGCATTGTTCAAGATGATTAGGGGGGTTCCTACTTCAGCTCAAATTCATAAAACAGGTGTGTTAAGCCTGCCTTTTCAGCAAGCAACAAGAGTGAAGTTTGAAAGAGGTGTATGAAGAATAGATGAATGTTTGGATTTAGTGCTTAGAGGTTGATTTGTGGGAGAAAAATATTATATGACATCTATTAATCATTTTTTAGGGAAGGTTTGGGTGTATTTCTGTAAAAACAAATAAAAGCTTGTTATAGAATTCAAATGGTATAGAGGCATGGTTTAGAGATGGAATTGGGGATAATATCAAAGTTCTTCTGTTTGAGGGTTGAGGAGAAAAATAATCAAGAAATTTCTATTACTATTTGTAGAGCTCATGTCATAGATAGGAAGTTTGCTTCCCTATGTCACACACACACACACATGCACACACACGTAGGCGCGCGCGCGCATGCACGCTTGCACACACGAAAAATGGTCTAGAAATTTCTTTGATTGCTTGCAAAGCTCATGGTATAGATAGGAAGCTTAATTGCTAATTGTGCAATTGTGTGTCTCTCTTTATCTATAGTATGTGGGAGTTAACATTTTTGTAAGATAGATGCTCCCTGTTGTCCTCTATGTCTTGGAGATGACAAGGAATGTCCTTAAGATGTCTAGGAGCCTTGGGGACTACATAACTTTACCTTGAGCATAGATAATTATGTAAGGGTAAAAGAGTTGTTGGGTGTAAAAGAAATCAAAATGGCCATAGTGTGGAATGCTCATTTTGCATTTTGTGCTATGCTTTTTCAGTATTTGTTTGTTTTGTATTGTCTTCATATCAAGAATCGGGCCACTATCCAAGTCTAATGTGCTCAATGATAGTAAACATAACCCACAAATGGAAATTTGTGCCAAGACTAATATTTTTCCCTTATGATCATAGACTAGCAGGTTGGTAGTTGCAAATTCTAAAATAGTGGGGTCTTCTTTGGTAACTTAATGTAGTAATATGGAAATTCAGAGGATACACTCCACAAATATCCATCCATGCATTATGTGTTCCAATTGTAACAAGAGATTTTTCTGAGTATAATTGAACTTCAGCTAATTCAAACTTAGTTGATGGAACAATCAGAATATGAGCATGTATTTTACAATCAAACAAATGCCTATACATGTACCATGAATTTCGCAGAATACGACACTTTGAGAAGTAATATAAATATTGTGAACTTAGCTTGAACTCTATTCCATGGTGTGTTGGGGATGGCCTGATAGCAGAGATGTGTTTTGGGGATGGCATTTGGAGGGCTGTTTTTTAAGGGACAGCAAGGGGATGGCAATATTTATGAATTTTTCTATAATATATTATATTATATATTTCAATATATATATATATATATATATATATAGAGAGAGAGAGAGAGAGAGAGAGAGAGAGAGAGAGAGTCAATTTTCTACAAGTATAACAGCAAGCTTATGTTTTTATCAATAGTATAACAACAATAACAGCAGTATAACAATAGAAATAGAGGGAGATACACAAATTTAATCATTACAATAGTATAACAGCAATAAAATTTAATCATGAAAGTAGTATACCAGTAGTATTTCAGCAGTATAACAGCAGTTTAATCATGAACACTGAAAATAATATAACTACAGTATATTGTATAACAACTATATTTGATTGTTTAAATTTTAAAGTTTAGAAATTAATACTAAAATTTAAAGTTTATACTCAAGTCTCAAAATTCAAAATACAACTATGCCTCATATGGGCTATGAATATCAAAAGCCTTAGAGTCTATGGCACTCTTTTGTTGAAGTTGTGAGTTCGTCCAATGGAATCCCAACCAATCTTGGTTGCACCTCCTTGTCAATCTACCTAATTTCTTTAGGATCAACATGCCAACGTTTGTTGGAGTCTATCAACACTTAGTAGTTTGGTGTTCATGAAGTCTCAAGGCACTATGAACTGCAAATAGCTTTTCTGCTTGTTTAGAGGTATGCTTGTTCCTCTTGATCAAGTGGATGAAGCCATAGGTGGACCAATTCCTCTTTGTAGTAGAGGAATTAGCAATCTATGAGAGTAAACGAATAGCAAGATGTTTCAACTACAGTGCGTCTTTCCCATGAAATTTTCACCATCGAATGGATTTTTTTTTTTGTGCAATAGTGGCTCTATCCATCCTATCCTTTGGTTTGTTGAATGCAGGACCTTAAAGATCGGAAAATTGAAGCCACCACTCTTAAAGTATGGTTCCCTCCTCACTGCTGTACATCTTACGAAGGGCCTTCATAAAGCCCTCCATTACCTTATCATCTTCAAAAGGAAGAATTCAGTTAGCTCTAAGTGTGTACCACTTGGGATTAAGGGCATAGGCAGCTATATGAAGAGGGGTGTTCATTGTGTTCCACCTCTTTGTGACTCTAGGCTTAATATGCTCCTCATAGAATTGTAATCTAGGATCCTTGTCACGAATTGCTTGCTTCATTTGATCAAGTATGCTATCAAAAGTCTCATAAATCTCTCCAAGGCTAGGAGAGTTTGTATCCACATACTTGATTACCCCCACAAGTGATATGATAGAGCAAATATATTTGCAAACAACATTTACAAATTATGACATTCAAAAATAAAAACAAAGTAGAAGCTCAAACATATTAATTTGAACAATTAAATCAAATTTTCTTACCGAATGTTATTAAGCACTCTTTCTTTCACCTTCTTCCCTTCTTTTGTCTTTGATTGAGCCCACTTTTTCCACTCTCCACAAACCACCATGGATTGTAGAGCATCTCGCACCTCCAACATCCTCTCCAACAAAATAAAATAGCTAGCATATCTAGTCCCAATTGGTTTGAGGAATTCTTTCTTTGAATAAGATCAGAATGGTGCAAGTGAAGTGTGATGGTTACATACAAATATTTGTCTAGCTTCAACCACTGCCATCTTCACCCATTCTATTTTGTCAATATCTTTCAAAGCAGTATTCAAAGCATGTATAGAGCATGGAGTCCAAAAAATATGTAAATGCTCTCAACAATCAAACTGACTAACTTACAAACACTAGCTGAATTTGTGACAACCTGCACAACATTAGAAGATCTAACCTCCTCTCTGGCCTCCTTCAAAATGGAAAATAGGTAATCATCATCCTTACATTTCTCAAAGCAATCAATAGCTCTAAGAAAGTATGAACCAATAGGACATGTAACAATAATATTGATGAGTGGCCAATGTTGAATATTAGTCCACCCATCCATGACAATGGAACAACCAGCCCTCATTCATGTTTGTGTCATCTCCTCCATCAATATGTTTACCTCTAAATATTGTTTGTCGAGGAGGGAGGTACACAATCTATCTTCTCTAAGGGGAACATAAGAGATTCCAATTGCCATTGGATCTCTCAACATACCTTTGAAATAAGGAGACCTTGCCAAATGAAATGGGATGGCATGGGCATATAAAAGTTTGGCCACTGAATCATTGGCTTGCTCATATTTTTGTAAATTCATTGACCCTACCAATGTATTTTTCTCACCTGCAGTAGAAGTGGCCTTCCTCTTCCCTCTATCACAATGCTCTCCAATTGATACATTGGAATAGTCATCAATAGATTGCAATGTTTTGGGTGAATGTTTCGCTTCAGTAGTATTAGTAAGTTTTTCTTCACTCTCCCCAACAAACCTTACCATTTCAACCTTGTTCTAATGCTATATATTTACAAACTCTAACCCCATGTCCACTCTTACCCAATAAATGGTGTGTAACTCTATTACAGCTCCCCTGATAATCAGTTTTGCAAATATGACATAACTATGTCTGCTATCCTCTATATTTTTACCCTTATTAATGGTTAAATTGGTGGCAAATTAAAGCAAGGGTTTTTGGGGGTTGAAAGGGCCTTTTGCAAATTTTTGAAGAGTGGATGAAGGGTATGCAAAATGGTCTTGTGGAGTTCCAGCTGAACTTGTGTTTGGATTTTTAGAATGAGAAGAAAGGTATATTCTATTTACTTCAATTTCTTCATTGCCCTCATTCACATTGTCATCACTGTTGCTAGTGCTTATTTTGTGGTGTTTTTGTGTGACATCAAACTTAAGGCAAAGCATTTTAAAACTAATTACAAACCCTCTCTAACAAGCTAATTATTTTCTTAAAAAAAAGAGAGGTTAAAATGACATTCCTTGATGCAATGGTTGCGGTTGAACTAGTTGATGTCTTCTTTGAATCATCTAGTTGTAAGTTTTTAACTTGTTTGTAATCATTGATAAACTATCTTGAGACCACCAAGACCATTGTTGTATATATTCTTTCTTGATTGTTTAGGTCTAGCTCATGGCTTCATTTGCTTTGAGATTTATAGTATATGAAGTTTTTTCACCTAAATATCGTGTTTGAAAAATACATATTGAGTGATTGTAAGTTCAATAGTCTACACAAGTTATAAATGACAATATTATAGTCTTTAGTTTGGGCCTTTGACAAGATCCTAGTATCAAAACATAATCTTTCAACCTTATGAGAGCATGGAAAATGAGGCCCTATGTATTGTAGAGCTAAGGCTTATTTATTGTAAACCTATCTTACATGGGGAGGCATCTCACCCCTCAAACCCTTGTCCCTATAAGTGTGAATAGTGATATTGTTGATCAATGGTCTCTAGTAGCAATGGTGCAGCCTCCAATGCATAGCCAATGGCAATAAAATAGAATGTATGTTTTGATTTTTTTAGTTGTTCTTTTGCATATTAGGGCTAATAAAAGGGGCGTGGGAGGCTTTTGAAATATGCTAACCAATTTTTTGCCACAGTTTTACACAATCATCCACACTTGGCCAACTTGATTAGCGTTAGCGCCAAATCGAAAACACTATCAAAGCAACTCTAACCAAGAATGCGCCCTAAAATCACTTATGGAAGAGGGGCAGGCATATGGTCAGAGGATCCCTAGTATCCAAACTTGATACAAAAATAGAATGCAACTGGAAACTGAAGATAAAACTCAACGCCAAGAATGTGCACTCAAGATCCCATTGAGGGCAAGGTACTAACATATGGCGGAGTGCCTATTACAAAATGAAAGAAACTTAGGCGGATAACCAGCCATAGAAATTCAAAATAACAATTCATCCGCTGCGGCGGGCATCCACTCAAGGGTGGGAATTCTCCACTTTATTAGTGGGTACAATGAGAGTTACAAAGTTTATTTTCCACACTGGCGGTAAACCATCCAGGGGTTAAAGTATTTGCATTAGAAATCACAAGTAATTGCAATAATAATAATGGTTGGATTAGTACTACTAATTCTCAACCTTACAATTGAAAGAATCTGCAAATTACGAGTGTTACAACAATAGAATGAATGCAAATATAAGAAAGATGATTATAGCAATGTTTAAAACTCCCAAGGACTGAAAATAAAGCCAAAATCTGAACTTATAACAATCTGATTAAGAAAACCAGCAAACTGAAACTGTAAACCAGCAAACTGAGAAATAATGAAATGCTCATAACTCTCCAAATATACCTCCGAAATGGCTGAAATCAAATGCAAATGCTTCCTAGGAGGTTGGCGCCCAAATTGCAATAGAGAAATAGCTTCGAAATACCATCAATCATTTTGCACGAATGCTTCCTTGAAAGGTACGGCCAAGCTAGGAGGGGTGATTTTCTTTTAAAAATCAGATTCTTGATTATAAAATCTCAAACTTGGTGGAAAGGGTTGCCCTTAGTGAGCAATCATTTAGCAACAATGCCCAGAACCATATTCAATCTGATCAAAGAGCTGTGAACAAAAACCAGTTTCAGCTGTAGACAAACCAGCAACACCAAAACTGATAAAAACTCCAAAATTCATCAACAATTGAACTCCATCTGCTAGTCTGAATGAGAAGCAGCAGTAAGACCAACTAAGTGTTGTCTTGCAAACACGAAATTGGTTGAAATCTAGGAGGTAAGCATCCCTCGAAGAAATATTCACAATGTCATTTCGACAGCATAACAATATCATACATTCATGGATACCAAATGCTGGAGCTGAACTCTCTTTTATAGAAAAAGAGATGTCTCTTCAATTTCCAACCAAGAACGCCAAAAGCCACTTTACAATTTTCAAATTATAAAAAATATCAAATCCTCTCAAGGGTGGCATCCCACTTCAAGGCAATAAAATACTTTAATGAAAATATTAAAAACACCTTTATGAAGGCGTCCCTCTCCATGCCCCTCTTTTAAACACAACTTAAAGTTATCTCTCTAGGCCAAGGGGTCAACAATGAAACAAAACATTAATTGCCTTGTATTAAAAAATGCCAACATATACTGCATTTTGAAAGCTGGACCAAAAATACCAACTGCTCCAACAAGAATAGAAACATACTGAAGCACTGCCAACAGGACCACTGCCAAAAATAGTATTTACTATATATAGTAAACACCCAGAAATGCCTCAAACCTCCAAGCAAGGAAACCCTAAATTTACCTCAATGAGCCTACGGGCCTCCGGAATAGGCTGATGAGCAACTGAGCTGATCACTGATGAGAAGGGGATATTACAGCTTTGTAGGATCCCCACACCCCTTTAAAACCCAATAAAAATTTCCAACATTTCTTTAAAATAAAGTGTTGAAACATTTGTGCTTTCCATAGGGGAAGCCTAGCCATCCTTGGGATGATTGAGACGTCCTTGGCCAACTCAGGGATGACTAGGCATCCCCTATGCATTTCTTGCCATTCTTGACTTTAGGGACGTGTTTTGGGACATTTCCTTAATTTCACAATTGGGGGGACGGGGGGGAGGGGCGGGATGTCCCCTAATGTCTTTCTGTCCTTGAAATGCCTTAGGGGATGGGGATTGGTGTCTGAGGGGTGGGGACAATTCCTTGTGTAACACAACTTGAACTTAGTTGCACATTCTATGTGTGTAGTCTCTATCTTTCAGGTTAATGTGGAATCAATTGTTTCTATAATCTCCTGACTCGAGTCATTATTCTTTTCCCCAAAAGTCATTGTTGGATAATGTATGTTTGTAAGACTTGCCTATATTATCTAGTGTTTTTCTTAATATGTTTGGGACTAGGTAGGTGACTTGGAAATATTTTTCGAATATAACAATTTCTATTCTTGAACTCTTACTTTGCAGTTGCTTCTTTGCTTGAATTTTCCTGTTTTCTTTTCCTTTTGGTTTGACAGAAAGCGTGCTTTTAATCTTCCACCTAAATTAATAATAAAATTGATTATGGGATCTCCACTCCCAAGGAAATTAGTTTGCAAGAAGGAAGAGATCACGTACAAATACAAGAGCTTCTTGACCAAGAGAATATTCAAGCAAGTTGTCTACCTTATGTCTTTCCAATTGTCCTCACACCAAATAAGGATTATGAATGTTTATATGATGGCAATATAATAAAAAAACCCCTCAGTCCATTATCATAAAACATTTTCAGTCTGAAACTTTTCAAATGGAAGGCATGTGGAATGTTGTCAAATAGAATGATTAACCATTGAAGTTGTGAAAGTGAAAAATTTGGCATAGGAAGTGGCATGGGTCTTTACATGGATTGACAAGTTAATGTTTGAATGATGCTTGAATAATTTTTTTTATGATTGAATGATTTGATGCTTGAATGATTTGATGATTGAATTATGAATTGATTGATCTTTTTCTGCTTCCTTGCTTTCATGGAATGATCTCCATACATATATCTTCTTTATGGAAGAGTTACACCCTTTCTCACATCATCGCTACTCTTGAGCACATAATTTAATTTGCTTGCAAAGTCACATAATGTTCTTTTCTCAATTGATTGATTGAATGATGTTAGGGATGTCCTTCTCAAATGAAATGTTCTCCCTTTTATATCTCAAGTTTGAGGGAGTCACACTTCACCCCTGTTGCCTTTGCAATAGTTACAACCCTTCATCGCTGCATTTGGAGAGTAATAATTTAATTATAAATAAGTTAATTTGCTAGCTCTGCTGTCTATTGCTAGCGCCGCTTATTATTAGATTAATTGCATTGGAAATGGGTGCTATCTTTAAATTGCTTAGTTGCTGATCATGTTTTTTAAAGGCTGTGATCAGGTATTTGGCAGGGGAGGGGGCATGACAATTTGCAAGGGGCAAAGAATGGAAAATTTGAGCCCATTGACCTACTTTTGGTCATCTATGGATATTAATATAATTTCTGTCTTTATGTGCCTAAAGAAGGAATAGATCATCTGACAATGGAAGCTCATATCCACAAAAGTGTGTGTACTTGCCAAACATGAATGCTGTTGTTGCTAAGTTAATATAAGGACATGTAATGGCTTTATGGTAGAATGATGCAAGTACATTAATGCTGATCTTTCCATCTAGAGATGATCTGGTTGTACAAAGTTGCTAGGGTTATATGTGGTCATATGATACGGATGTTTGAATCTCACATCTGAAGGGGGAGGCGGGAGGGAAGAAAGGGAGAGGGTGGTTATAGTGTTCAACCTCAAGATTGACGTGACCTTCAGATTGAGGTAGATGTTTTTTAAATTGTCATTTTTTGGAGGTATCAACACTTTGAGAGGTTTTCAGGTGGTTCATTTTGGAAAACTGATTTCAGGGATTCACACATTGACTGACAGGTGGCGTAGATGATGTGATTCAAACAATAAAATTGTTGCTTGCAAGAGGGACAAGGTAGTAGCTCTGAGCCAATTTAATGTGACATCTTTGGCACTGATACACCTGCTCTGGCATGATCACTAAATGCTTTTTGGATCAATGGGGTGATTTTTGGCCATAATGATCCAAAGATGGGTTTGTGAACCTTAGGATTTAATTTTTAAAATCTATTTTTGTTTTGTTTTTTGTGTGATCAGGTTCTAGGTTTTTTGGGGAGATTGTTCCTCCATAAGCCGTATATGTCATAGTTTTGATCGAGAGAATGATGGGGGCTTTACCCCTCTCTGCTGTTTTGTAGACAACAAGGACAAAACAATAAGCCTTACAGGCCACTTCATATTCTTCTACAAATTTTCTTTCACTAAAGACTTCACAGTATCTTGGAATCCAAGAAAACCACCTTAAGGATACTAGAATATTTACTTGTCATAACCCTAACTACTTGCCTGTACAAGAAGTATTACTAAGTATATCAGGTTGGTGTTCTAAACAAAAACATTAATCCAATTGAATGATGTTATGAAACTAATAAAATCCAAAGATAAGTCATGGTTGTTGCTTCCTCTAAACTTGGATGTGATAATCAACAAACTGATCTTCATTTTGATGTCCACTCTATGCTCAAGTTGTCACTGGTAGTGGATATCAATGAGCTCATTTTGGACAAAAATCTTATTATTCTGAAAGTATCTTGCAATTGCACTGTCTGATGTTAGAATGAGGTTTTGATGAGGACGCTAAAAAACATTGAAATGACTATATGTCAATCTTTGAAATCTAGTTGCCTTAGTTGGTCTTTATTGAAGAAAACTGCTGATCAATATACTGCCCCTAATCCAATTAGCATTTTTGAACACCCTTGAATATGTCTGAAACATCTTCATGCATATTTTTATTGAGAATTACTAGGATTCTTGTAGTGTGGCGATAAAAGATGCTGAGTTATTGGTAGGAAAGTCTACCCTGCATAATCTTTCTGTGACAACAAACCCCACAAAGCTATTTCATTTTTCCTCCTGTGGATTTGGTCTTTTAACTTTTTGTTGCATATAACTGAAGCTTAATGACAAGGGCAGTCTTAGTATGAACCAGTGTAAGACCTTGCTAGGCTATTAGCACTAACCTTGTTAAAGAGGTAAATGTCTTCTGAGAGTTACATGCAAACACTGGGATATTATCCAGCAGAGATCCTCATAAAGTGATTATGGATGCAGCAAGTGATGATGACATTATTATGATTGGTCTCTTACTATAACATTTCTTTGTCAATATTATTCTTGTTTTTGACATCCAAGGAACGCAGAGGTGACAAATGGAACAGCACAAAAAGCATTGTGGGGCATCTAAACAATACAATGAAACAACAAAAAATTTAGCCATCAACAAAACATGTCAAAGTTAGGACTTGAAGTTTCCAATTTAAGCCATCACCATAGTAATAAAAACATTTAAAGGCTACCTATGTTCAACTGAACAGTGATGGCTAACTAAATGGTAGTGATGTGTCTCTGCAGAACATGGTGCACCATCCATTTGTGAAAGTTATGAGCATAGTTTGCAAACTCGGACTCGCCGCGGACTCGGCAGCCCAAAAATATGACTCGGACTTAGGACTCGGGACGGACTCGGGACGAACTCGGGAAAAGACTCGGCTAGGACTTGGCAAAAAAAAAACCGTAGTTTTACAAAAAAAAAGAACAAATTAATGCATTTAGAGAACATAAGAGTCTAATTTGATTATCAAACACTCATACACGTGTCATATGATCATCAAACACTCAATAATTGAAATTTCATCATTCATAGTCATCAAATACTCATAGTTTCAATGTATAAAAGCATCATAAGTTTATAAATGTTTACATATAATCATGTCAAAAAGAGGAAAACATTAACAACCACATGTAATCTACATCTTCCTCTTTCCCCTCCCAATGATACTCAATTTTGGAGCCTAGAACTAGAAGGTGCTCGTGCTATAGCATCCAAACGAGGACTAGGAGATCGAGTAGGGGAAACATGATATTCAAATGTGTCTTCGTCGTCCTCCATGGCATCCAATCTTGCTGCTTCTTCT
Source organism: Sequoia sempervirens (assembly GCA_007258455.2). Lineage (NCBI taxonomy): Eukaryota > Viridiplantae > Streptophyta > Pinopsida > Cupressales > Cupressaceae > Sequoia > Sequoia sempervirens. The sequence continues at coordinate 22,733 of VDFB02272841.1, forward strand.
TCTTCTGCTGCTGCTCTCTGTAATTCAACAAGATCCTCATCAGTAAGGAAGACATCAGCCTCATCATTTTGTTCATCAATAGTCCATTCACCATATGGATCAATGTCATCCAAATCGATGGACTCGTGTGAAACACCCTCCACCTTTCTAGTTTGAAGGCGAAGGTTGTACCAAACAAAAACTAAATCATTTTGTTGAGTCAACCTGTTTCTTTTCTTTGTGTGAATGTTCTCAAATAAACTCCAATTGTGTTCACACCCAAAAGCACTGCATGGCTGTGACAAGACACGTATGGCTACCTTTTGAAGATTTGGTGTGCTATCACCATAGTTCTCCCACCATAGATCTACAAAAACATGTTTAAAAAATATAAGTATTAAGAAATAAGAATAAAGTAAAAAATCTATATGTAAGAATCAAGTTTCTAATTTCATTTTTTACCTAGTTGTTGTTTTCCTCTCCTTTCAATTGCTTGTTGGGAGGAAAAGAGTCTCCCCTTTGCACCCTTGTAGACCTTGAATAGATAAAAGAAAAAGTAAATCAAATATAGAAAATTCATAGATAGTCAAGGCTCAACATTGCAAATTCATAAATAAGATGTAACAAATCTCACCTCCAACTCATCAAGCACCTTATCTCTCAGCTCACGATTAGGCACCATCCTATCAATGCATGTGACAAGACCTTCCATGACCTCCTCATCCGCCTTAAATGTGTTCGAGAAGTGGAACTTCGGATTCAAGGAGTAGGCAAAGGCATGAATCGGCTGGTGGAGTTGGTGTGTCCATCTCCGATCAATGATGCGCCATATGATTTCATATTTCCTTTTGTTGCCGCCATAGTAACGTGATATGGCCTCTTTGGCCCTATCCATGGCCTCATAGATGAAACCCATTGGCATGCCATCTCCATCCACCATACGAAGAACCCTCACCAAAGGTTCTGTCACCTAAAAAAATGAAAACAAATGTTAAATTATAACAAAATTAACCCCTCAAAAAATAAAAACAGCAAATAGATTATCATGTATAATTTTTTTTTGTGTGATTGCTACTTACCCCCATCAACTCCTCTCCATTTTTGATGAATGTCTCATCAAAAACTATGGCAACAATCCTCTCCCCTTCAGGTCTATTGGAAAATGAGGACTCCTTCCAAGCATCGGACACAAACATTTGCTTGAGATGACCAATGGCACCAAGAATGCTTTGCAATGTGAGGAAGTGGCTAGCAAATCGTGTCACTTGAGGTCGCACAAGGTCCTTGCCATTTGTGAATTTCCTCATCAAAGAAAGCACCCAAGTATGGTTGTAGATAAATTTTGTAACACTTTTTGCATCTTCAACCACTCTTTTGACCCATGAAATCTTCTCAATGTCCTCTAGCAACAGGTCCAAGCAATGTGCAACACACGAAGACCATGCAGTTGTGGGATACCTCTCCATAAGTAGTCTACCTGCAGCTACATATGCAGCTGTGTTGTCCGTGATGATTTGGACAACATTATCAACTCCAACCTCTTGGACCACCCCATCTAATAGATTGTATAAAGTCTCAGCATTTTTGACTTCATGGGAGGCATCTATTGATTTTAGGAACACCAATCCACCATTAGAGGCCACTTAAAAGTTAAGGAGAGTTCTATTTCGTCCATCTGTCCACCCATCAGATAAAATACTGCAACCTTTTCTTCGCCAAAATTTCTTTTGCTCATTAACCACAAGCCGTGTATTCTTTACAACTTCCTCTAGAAATGGCCCACTCAAATCTCTAGATGATGGGGTCTTAAATCCCTTTCCTGCAACTGTAAGGGCGTTCACCAAACCTTCCCAATATGGGTTGTTTGCAACATTGAAAGGTAGATTATTGTAGTACCAAAAGTTTGCAGCAGCCATCCTAGCTTCATGATGCTTTTCCTTATTCCAACCGGTACCTTCAAGTGAAGGGTGTGCTCTTGGAACATCACGTGGAATAAAATAATTTGGTCCTGATGAAGGACCCTGGCTAGCACTAGCAATAGAAAAGGAACCATCACGACTCTCACCAAAAGATGAATGTGGAGCACGGATGCTTGGACTTGCAACACCATGGGGCATAGATGGTGTAGAATGGGATCCACTTGTCCCTGCTGCTAGGGCATCCTTTGTTTTTTGTCTTTCATCCTTTTTTAGCTCATATTCAGCAGGAAGGGCCTTCATCTCTCTAATAATCTCAGGAGTAGTCTTAAGGCATCCCTCCACATTTTGCCTAGGTATTCTTACAAGGTGGTATTTTAATCTGTTTATCCCTCATGTCATCCATTTCTGGCATTCAATACATGTCACGTCACCTTTTTTATTTCCTGGTATTCCATACTTCCATGCAGGGTCTTTTCTCATTCCCTTTGGATTTGAAGACGACATTGCTGTTTCAAATTCAACATGGAAAAAAAAAATCAGCTAGGGTTTGCTAAAAAATCAGCAAATAAATGTGATTCAAAGTTTCAAACATTTGCAACAAAAAGAAGAATGCAAAACCAAGCTAGAAATAGTAGGAATTAGGCTATTAAGGAAAATAGAAAAAAATTTCGCAGCATTTCCCCTTATTTTTCTTGATTTTGAATGCAATAAAACAAAAAAAAAAGAATTGTTAGATCACTTACCTGGCTCTATTTTGATCTTTTTAGCTCGTTCTCCTGGCTTCAATCAACCCCAAATCAATTTGCAGACCTGTATTTCACAAAACAGAAGGTTAAAATGAAAGAAAAAACAAAATAAAACATGGGTTTTTAACCCATTTTAGCTCCTAGCCATGTAGGAGAGTCTTGGGTCGGGACTCCCGAGTCCGACCTCAAGACTCTTCGACCTCAGGACTCTTCCTGAGGTCGGACTCGGGAGTCTCGACCTAGGACTCTCCTGGACTCGACTCCCGAGTCCGTGGCGAGTCAACTCGGGAGGCCAACGGACTCCCGAGTCCGCAGCGAGTCTGCTGAGTCCAGCCGAGTCTGCAAACTATGGTTATGAGAACTAGATTGCTACTAGTTTATATTTAATCTTTAATTATCAAGTTTCTAAAATCTGAACATAAATAAAATATTTTGGCCTGTAAGAGTTGTAAAATAGTCTGGTCAGGATTTTGTGTTAATTAATGAAAAGGCCAGGTTTTTTTTTCTATTAAACAACCAATTTTGTAATGACTGCTGCAATGCTTCATCTAACCAGAATTGTTTGTAAACATTTTTGTATGATGTAGCGCTGCAGGTCCACGTACCATAGTAAGTGGAAAAGAAGTTATCAATTTGGCTTCAGCAAACTATCTTGGACTAATAGGGAATGAGAAGATAATAGTGAGTGAAAAACAAAAGACTCTACCTTGTCTTCTGGTTGTTTATTCTAGAAGTTGCTATCGCTGTACTGCACAATGAGATTCAACTGACTTATAATATTCTTTTTCAGGAGGCATGTGATGCATCCTTCAAAAAATATGGTGTGGGATCTTGTGGTCCTCGTGGCTTCTATGGGACTATTGGTGAGGAGGAGACCACACTTCTTATTTATTGTAATATTTATTCTTTAATAACTAGATTAACTTTCAGCCTTTTATTGAAACACGGAAAAGTGAGATTTAATCAAATTTTTGAAAATGCTGATGGGAAATATGATAAAACAGAACTTGTGATAAGTTCAACTAGTATAAAACTTATCATGCTAGGTTATAACTATAAGTTATAACACTATATGGTGCATATCAAACCATATTGTTTGACTGTGTTTTGTTCAGATAAGGTGAAATTTGGAATCTGTTTATGAATAGGTCTGAGCCCTGAAAAGAGCTCAAAATATTCTCATAGAAATTTATTATTGATATCAGTCTATTGGTATGTTTATATAATTATTTATTTAGCACTGTTTTCTATAATTTATTATTTTCATGTATGTTTTTGTGCCAAGAGGATTTGGAAACCTAATCTTGACAGAACAACATGTCCAAATAAATTGATCATTTGGTATTTGTTGCTCACTTGTACGTATTGTGCATTTGATTCTTGATAACAATGGTTTGAAGGGTTATGTTCATACATCATTGCTTGCATTTGCATCATATGTATCTAGACAAAGCTGCGTAGAGGTAGTAATTCTATTTGTTTTTACTTAATGTCTTAAAATTTTTGCTGGAGTTGTTGGCAGATGTTCATCTTGATTGCGAGGCCAGAATTTCAAAGTTTCTGGGGACACCAGATTCAATTCTCTATTCATATGGTCTTGCAACTACAGCTAGTACAATTCCAGCATTTTGCAAGCGGGGTGATCTAATTATTGCGTGAGTTTTTCTATTTTCAATGCTACCTTGATACCATTTTCTAGGTATGTCATAATCTTATATCTTTTCATGATAAATCTTTGTTTCTTTATCCTCGAATCTCCAGAATTAGATGGATGATACATTGATAGAAGATATAGAAATATTGGGGTGGGGTCATTGCTTTGGAAAGTTGTTATTCCTATTGCTAATATTTATATACTTCTTGTGACTGGTGCATTTATATTGTGCAATATTGGGATGGGATAGAAGAGATGGAAATATTGGGATGGGATCATTGCCTTGGAAAGCTGTTATTACTTATTCCTATTGCTAATATTTACATACTTCTTGTGACTGGTGGATTTATATTGTGTAATCTTTTTCAGACGCATGTACTTAATATTCCTCCTTACAGTTTATGACTCTAGACATTTATTTGATAAACAGTTGCAGTTAACTCTAAATAATATCCAAGTTTAGGATATTCTTCTCCATTGAAAAATTCATGTCAGGGGTTACTTAATGATTTTATGAATGCAAACTTTCAAATAATCTTAAGACTTAAGTATATTCAGAATTTCAGATCTCTTGGAATTTATTTATTAAAAAAGAAAACATATGTGATGGGAAATTTCATATTGTATGTTTGTACTGGTAAAATTGTTTGCAGTGATGAAGGTGTACACTGGGGAATTCAAAATGGACTTTTCCTTTCAAGAAGCACAGTAAAACTTTTCAAGCATAATGATATGGGAGCTTTAGAAGAGATCTTAGAGGAGATCTTCTTACAAGATAAACGGGTCAAAAAAGTGCTGAATCGACGGTTCATTGTTGTTGAATCCATTTACCAGGTATCCGTGGTAACATATTGGAATTTTATCATTAATTGATTGCTCATTATATTGTTGTTTCCTTAATGTGCACTTCTTTCTAGTATTGTTGTTTAGTTTGCGAGTTAGCCACATGCTTTGAAATGTCCTGGTTCTAAGTTGGAAAGATGTTTACAGTTTATAACATAAAAGTGTGTATCTAGTTTCTTCTTACAAGATAAACGGGTCATGCTGGACGGTTCATTGTTGTTGAATCCATTTACCAGGTATCCGTGGTAACATATTGGAATTTTATCATTAATTGATTGCTCATTATATTGTTGTTTCCTTAATGTGCACTTCTTTCTAGTATTGTTGTTTAGTTTGCGAGTTAGCCACATGCTTCCTAAGTTGGAAAGATGTTTACAGTTTATAACATAAAAGTGTGTATCTAGTTTCAAATCATTGGACAAAAGTACAAATTTACTTGGCATCAACCCCTACACCTTTCCCCAAATCTTACAAACTTTATTTTTTAATAATCAGAAAGAGGGGAGAGGGCCCCTACCTTTCTATTCATCAAGTGATTTTTTTTACAAAATTCACCAGGTTGCCAGAGGCTGATCCTCCATGTATAATCTAATATATTGAACTGTCTTCCTGTATTTTAAAGTATGAAATGCTTTATAGTTTGTATGAATGATTGTCGATCCTATACAGAAGTGATTCATCTCCCTATTTTGGGCTGATGGCCTGGCTTTTAATGGATTGCTTTTAAAGCTTCATGATTGATGTTGGAATATCATTCAACTTTGAAAAATATATTGGTTCTTAGACCACCTACAGACTTTTCTGTTATTTGCTGCTGCCTTTAAGCAATTTCCATTAATTTTGTACTTAGTATTTAGTATGTACCCACATTGAGTTTATTCCCCTTGTTAGCTAGGCTCTTTTATTTGTGCACTTTTAGTTTATTCATATTGCTAATAGTAGGCGTCCATTGTTCCTTAATGTTATCTCTGTTGGCTGTACTTTTGAGTCCCTTTGACCTTCTTTGGTCACCTGTGGATATTAATATAATTTTCTTCCTTCTTTCATTCTGTTTACTATGGCCTAATGGACACAGATCAGCTTAATTACATTTGTCTACATTGGCATGAATAGTTTTCTTCTCAATTTAGCTTGTTTGATAGTCACTCTTCTCGTTACTGATGCAAAAATATAAATTTTTGTAATTGCTATTATTGCAGAATTCAGGTCAGATGGCACCCTTGGATAAAATTATAAAATTGAAAGAAAAGTATAAGTTCAGGGTATTGGTAGATGAAAGCAATTCAGTTGGTGTACTGGGTAAAACTGGTAGAGGTATCACTGAACATTATGGAATGCCGGTATATTCTGAAATTCACTGATAGAATTCATCTATATATATTGCTGTTTTATTCAATGGTTTTGCAAATAGACATAGCTATCAATTTTAGTGCAATTGCAGGTTGAAAAAGTTGATATTATAACTGTTGGTATGGGGTATGCTTTGGCAACTACTGGAGGCTTTTGTACAGGAAGTGCAAAAATCGTTGACCATCAGGTATGAACGATGGTTTGTGAGAATCACTTTTCTTTGTTTATGTTCGAACTTTTTTTGCAGTCTATGGTTATGTTGAACATCAGGAATGCTACTGGTTTGTGAGAATCACTTTGCTTGCTTTGTGTTCCATTAGGGCAATAACTATTGCATTGAGGAGCTTAGTATCCACCACCTCACGCCTAGCCTCCCTTCATGCTCTCCTGTGCTGAGATAACATCATCGCTTTTGCCACCTATTCATCCTCCCTTTTTGTAGTGATGAGGAGTTCCTCTAGAGAAGCTCTGATCTCTTGATTTTCCACTACCTCTTTTGTTAGTTTTAGGATCAGAAATGCAAATAAGCAGAAAATACAACACATAGAACAATGAACACAGTATTTTACCCTGGGAAAACCCTCCTACTCAAGGGAGAAAAACCCAGCAAGATATTCTCTTATAAATCAGAATAATAAGTGCAAAAATAGCACTCAAAATCAGGCCCTAGCAAGGCCGAGTCTCATACAATGAATCTGCACTTGAAGATAGTGCGATTTCCTTGAATACAAAAAATAATACCACTTCTCCTTGAGTCGAATCTGCTGCTCTTGAAGGGTGAACCGGCTGCTGAAGAAATTCGAATTGGAATGGAGTGAATTGATGCTTAATGTGGAGACACCTTCTCCTTTATATAGCAAGCTAGGTGACCTTTCTTCTAGGGCTGACCTAGAAAGTATAATATTTGTTTTACAAAAAGAAAGGCCGACCTACCTTTGAATAATTTTGCTTAGGGAAATACCTCCTGCAGCTATAAAACACTAACACTCCCTCTTAGCTAGGGAGGTATTCTCAAATATCCTCATCATGGAGTCTCTCAACATGACGTCCACAATGGCTACACCCAATTGTGGAAAGCACAGCTCAGTCTCAGAGATGTGATCTTGTACAAGGGCTTTCACCTCATATTTCTCCGTCTCAGAGAAATATACGCTACAAGGGCTTTCACCTCATCTTTCTCCGTCTCAGAGAAATATACACTACAAGGGCTTTCGCCTCATATTTCTCCGTCTCAGAGAAATATACGTTACAACAAATCTGAATGATGCTGTGACTCCCTTTGGAGCTCCAAGTACCTGCATCAACCTCCTGACATCCTCGTCCAAGATTGCCTGCAGTGCTAGCCTTAGAGGAACAGTTTCCAACACACACCTCTGACACTACTGACTTGCAAGAGTCCAGGACTGTCCTCCTCGAACTCATCCCAGATCACCCTATTTTGAATAGGTTTGCGGTGCTACCAATGTCAAAACAAGGTTGACTGCCTTGTGCAATTACGTTCTTTGCAACTGAAGAGGTCTTCCAAGGACTTGGCACCTGGCCTTGCAACATTGCAACCCACTTAGTTGACACCTTCACTTCTTCTCAGTGAGTCACTCTAGTTTCTCGAGACATAGGACACAAAACTCCCTCTTGATCCCTGCCTCAACACATAGATTGCAAAAATCCTCTGGAAGTGAACTCCCCTCCATTGACGGATCTCAGAACCTTGGTCCTCTTCCCGGACATGTCATTGTTTTACCCAACTCGCAAGGAACTGAAAATTGTTTTTCTTTCACAACTCGCAATCCAATAGCTAGCGTGTCTTCTCCAATGATCTTTGATAGGAACCTCACTGTTTTCCACAATTCTTTCTAGGGCTCCCAATAGTTGACCATGCAAGAACCATAGATTGCTGTTCCAAATCAAGAGGACAGGATTTCTGTTGTACTGTTGTTTAGTGTCTTCATCCTTCTCAATCTTCTTTGCTGATGCAAACTCTCCATCCAAGGCTGACCCAACCTTGTGCCACCAACTCAGTCCCATGGCTGCAAGCTATGTCTCCATGTTTGTTCATTTCTCCAGCTGACATGACTTCCTCATAGGATGCCTCAAGCTCTTCCTCCCTTTGAATTCCTTATGCAATCTTTGCAAATTAATCCATCATCCTTTGGCTCCTCGATCCATCCTGCATTTTAAAGAGATTAACAATAGTTCATAAAATCAAACCACCCCGAAGAGGAATATACAGACCAATGCTAGTAGCATACATGATTCACTATTCCCAATGTTATTGCATGAATTATTATTAACTGCATGATTATTTAAATCCCTGATCATTATTCAAAGGTACAAACATAAAATACTTATCTCTTTATTGTTGGTACACCATTGAGCTAGACCTGTAGCTGTGTCTAATCTTCGCCACCTTCACTCAGTGTTGCCATCAATTTACCCCCATCTTGTTTTCATACCAACTGTTGTCACCAACATCTTGCTAGAACCATCTCAGACCTTCGTTCCTTTAATTTTGATGCATATAATGATTCATAGACTATGGCAGTGACTTGTAATCTTATTATCAAAACTACCATTCATTTGCTCCTAGTATGATAGTGTCCAGCGACTGAAAATACAACTGTAAAACAGTTTTGACAAATAAAGCATGAGCTTGGATATCAACGACTTGAAGAAGGTGAGACAACAAGCTAATCGAATGCTCCAACAATCCACCTCACAGTTGTTAGACAAGCTGCGCTAAAACTCCAAACTATTTTTTTTTTTGTTTTTAGCAGCCATGTTCCTAATCAGATTACCGGGGATATTAAGTAGATCTCCTTATCTGTTAAAGCCTGATAATTCCCACAATATGGCGCAACTCAGTCAAATTCGGCTCCTTGCATTTAATATTCAATACCTTGCATGTGTCGCCTTCAATTTGCAAGCCCCGACTTCAAGTAGCTCCCGACTTCACCCGTCCTGCCTGCCTTTTTCAGAATAAATCAATATCTTCAAGACAATATTGATTTGGTTTATTTGTATTTTTCCTTTTTTGCCAAAGACGTCCTTCAAAGTCAATATCAAACTCCTTCAGGAATGATAGTTGTGCCACTATTAATTTGAATAGTTACGATTTCCCCCAAACAAAATTCGTCTTTTCTTCCAACGTGGCCCCCATTCTATTTCAGAAAAGCAATCTTATTTCATCGATGTTCATCCAAACACATCGCTCCATTAGATCTTGAGTAGAGTTTACATATAATAGACCTGATCGATATGTGATTTCCGCCCTTTCAGTGGCGTCAATCGCTGTGAGCCCAGTGTGAGATAAGACTCCCGCCGATCGTAAATAATTGTTGTTGATCGTTTCCTTCAGTGAGTCGAGCCCCTCAACTGAATAACCATGGAAAGCTTGTTGTGTGTATTCCGCACCTAGCAATGATGAGCCTCAACAAGATTTCGATCTGGATGACCATTGATCGAACAACAATATGCAGACAACCGCCGCTAGTGTCTTCCCTCCCGTATTGATGAATGCTTAGCTACGGCTCGTCAAGATGCTCGAACATCCAGTTCGCCACCAAATTGCCTCAATACGCTTTCCTACGATGGCATAGAGTCTTGGATTCCCTGACGCGATGATGCTCATGTTGTGCGCCCACATATCTTCCGTGGATGTAGCATCTAGCGAGGGCGTATCTGGTAATGGGCAATTGCTGGATGATAAGCCCATGCTCAAGAAAATATGAGAAACACGACCATAGGGAGGGGCTACGTCCTACCCTGCTGCGATCTCCTGAGGTTTTCGTCCCAGGCAGAAACACTAGACTTAGTCCAATCCTGATTCAATGTTATGTTAATTACGAATCAATACAATCTTAAATGCTGCAACAGAGTTTGGATGCCACAACGACTACTGCGCCCAGATTCCTGAAGAATCACGATTCTTTCCAAAAAAAATATCAGCTGTATACTCAAAGTGCCAAAATCCTTCAATTGAATGCAGTCACCAAACCTTCTTGCTTGGCCACAATTTCTTCTCAGGGGGGATTTAATCTTGAATAATGAGCTGTCTTATACTGCTTAGCCAAATATGATCAGATCTTTTCTAAACCCGCTCTGATACCATGTTAGTTTTATGATCAGAAATGCAAATAAGCAGAAAATACAACACATAGAACAATGAACACAGTATTTTACCCTGGGAAAACCCTCCTACTTGAGGGAGAAAAACCCAACAAGATATTCTCTTATAAATCAAAATAATAAGTGCATAAATAGCACTCAAAATCAGGCCCTAGCAAGGCCGAATCTCATACAATGAATCTGCACTTGAAGATAGTGCGATTTCCTTGAATACACAAAATAATACCACTTCTCCTTGAGTCGAATCTGCTGCTCTTGAAGGGGGAACCTGCTGCTGAAGAAATTCAAATTGTAATGGAGTGAATTGATGCTTAATGTGGAGACACCTTCTCCTTTATATAGCAAGCTAGGTGACCTTTCTTCGAGGGCCGACCTAGAAAGTATAATATTTGTTTTACAGAAAGAAAGGCCGACCTGCCTTTGAATAATTTTGCTTAGGGAAATACCTCCCGCAGCTATAAAACACTAACATCTTTTAGCTTTTGTCCAAAGTTTGCTATTATTGAACCCCTCGACCTCACCATGCTATTTTCATTAATCTCCAAATGCTACACAAGCTTTACCACCTTGAGAGACTGGATAAGAGCAGTTAAAAGTCATTTTAAGCCCATGATCTGATACTTACCCATACTTGAGGAGCATATGCCTGATAAAGCCCCTCCCTGCCATCATACCACAAGCTAATAGACAACCTATCCTACAACACAATTCCAGAGGTAGGCTACAAACACGCCGAATGGCAGCCAAAATGATAACACTAACATCCATGTAACATGCATCTTGCTGTCCACAAGTACCAATTGCCAATCTAGGCTACCATTATATGCTTAAGGAGTCTTATCAACTCAATCAATGTTATACCTCCTAGCCACCTTTTAATCAATATATTGCATGCCATTCATTACTTCACTTAATCTAATGGGGCCAATCTTGATTTAGCATATTTGCTAAATTCTCCCAGTCATTAGCATTTTAGCTTTCAATTGTTGAGAAGCCATTTTGGAGCACTCCTTGATTAGCTAGGTAATCAATTACTTTTTTCTTTTACCTATAGCAATGCCTTATAGACACCAAATCAAATTTGACTATCCACCTCAATATCTCTTCTAGGACCCCTCTTAGTTTCCAATTAGGGTAATATTTCTTTTGTATGGTGTGCACCACCATCTTGTAGTTTCCTATCTCTATTCTTTTGAAATCTTGCATATAAGGTGCTTGTAATCCTGCTAAAAGAGCTTCTAGTTATGGTTCATTATTGGTTTTTCTCCCCAAATGCTTAGAGCCTGCCATTATCATAATAATGTTGCAACCAATGAAAATAGTGATATGATAATGGCAGGCTCTAAGCATTTGGGGAGAAAAACCAATAATGAACCATAACTAGAAGCTCTTTTAGTAGGATTACTAGAAGCTCTTTTATTATGAAAGCATTCACGACAACTTCTTACAAAGTATTCAAAGGGAAGACTTTCCTTCCTTTTCAATCTAAACTATACTATCAACTATTCTACTTTCTACTCTAGCAATTTCTCTCTACTCCTCTGCTATCCTAACTCTGATCTAATCTAATGAGTTACAAATGAGGGGGACTCCCCCTTTTATAGATGGCCAAGTCCAATAGACGGCTTAGATTACAATCGGCTGGATGGCCAGGATTGTGCCACCTCAGCCCTAAACAAGATTCGCCCTAAAAACCGCCACAAAGGAGAGTGGAGTAATAAATGAGCCATTAATGTCCACCATCCTTCTAGAAGATTCTCGTTTGTAGACGCGTTCACACTGTTCTTGATCTTCTTTCTTGACGTTGTTCTTCAACTTCTTCTTTGTCACTTGAGTTATACTAAGTCTCAACACTTAGCCATTTTTCGCAACTTTTCTTCCTTTGAGGTTGAAATGTAGTCTTGAAGTATTTTCTTCATCACTTAAGTCATCATCGCCTGGTCTCGACGTTTTTCCTGCAAAACAAATAAGAGAAGAGCATCAGGACACTTCATAATATAAACTCACCTTACTTACCCGATTTTCGCACTTTAACTTCCAAGGATTCATCGTCTTTCTTAGCCAACTTCATCTTCAACGACTTTATGCCTTAGCCAAATTTCAACTTCCTGAGGGCATCATCTTTGAAAGTGCCAGCTTCAACTACATCTTCACTTTTCCAGCTGAGGCGTTGACAATATTGATTTCATTCATCTCTGGCTCAGGAAGATTATCCTCACGAAGAATTTGAGCAAATTCACCTAGGCAGTTCCTTTCAAAATCATCGTATGGAGCATTTTACCTTGAAAACACATTTTCTTCAAATTTGCCTTAGAAAATTTTAAAATTTTCACAATTCAAGTGCCGATTAAATTCTTCACCCAAAAAGCGTTGGCGAAGTGCAGAAGACATGGAAATCCATTTCTCATCGAAGATCATCAGTACCCAGAAGAAAATTTTCTCGAAAATGTGATGAATCCATGGGTACACAACGAACGGGTTCATTTAGATTTTTTTTAAATTTTGAACCTTAGAAAAATATCTTCTTGTGAAATTTAACCCGTTTCTTCATCTCTGTGAACATCTTGTTGCTCCGACTTGAAATTTTTTTATCAACCTGTGCAGCTGGCATCCTCCGACTTCATCTCCGACAATTTTGCTCACGTCTTGAGAAATTTGATCACTCTCCATTAGACTTAGGCATTTTTCTAAGGAAGAACATTTTGTGCCTTAGAATTTTTTTGAAATTTTGCCTTAGGAATTTTTTTTATTCATCTTCAATCACCTTGCCTGTGAGGAAAATTTGATTTCAACTCACTTAGGAGATTTTTCCATCAAACGCCTTGAGCACATATTGTATGTCATAGAAAATGTCTTTTAATCTCAATGCCTAGCATGTTTTACCATCACCTTGGGCGCACTTCACACTTAGAAGAGAAAATTAGTCACGCCTTAGCAATTTTTTACTACCATCACCACCTTCAACGTTTAGGCAATTCTTTTATTTTCACCATCTTTATTACTCACCTCACTTTGGGCGCATATCACTAGTCATGAAGGATGAAATACTTTGAACGCCTCCTTGTGACCTTTGAGCTTCCTTCCTTTTGTCCTCACATGGCCTCTTTTAGGCGCATTTAAGCATGAGAAGAGGATAACATTTCCAACGCCTCTTTTGACTTGTTGACTTTCTTCCCTAGCTTCATATCTATGATGGGCGCATTTGAACATGCTAGTGGCTGGGTGCATTTGCTAGGTGATGAAGGATGAAAATCATGCCTAGCTTTGACTTGTTGACCTTGCTAACTTGGGCGCATTTTGGCATATGAGGTGGACGAGATTCTTTGACTTCCTTGACTTTCTTGGGCGCATTTCCTACTTGATGGAGGATGGGCGCAAATGGAGGGTGGTGGAGGATGCTTTACGCCTTAGAAATTTTTTGAACTTCTTCCTAGAGTGAGGGCGCATTTAGCCATGGGTGAAGGATGAGAGTTGATACTTAGAAATTTTCTAGCATTTGCTTGCATGTGAGGGCGCATTTTGGCATAGGAGAAGGATGAAGTTTAAACGTAGATTTTTTTTCTTGATGCCTCTACCACCTTGGGTGCATTTCATGCAGGGAGGTGGATGATACTTTATGCCTTTGGAATTTTTTTAAACTTCTTCATCAAGTAGGGCGCATGTAGGGGTGGCAGGTGGATTTTACCAACACTTAGATTTTTTATCACCCACTTGTTCCTCTTTGGGCGCATTTTGATGTATGAGCAGGATGAATTCCAACATTTGAATATTTTCTTGACTTCCAACTAAAGTGGGTGCATTTCCTGGGTGCTGCAGGATGAAACTCATGCCTTAGCCATTTTTTTTTCTAACTTCTGCCAGCTTCTCCATGCCTGCTATTTATAGTAAGTCCTTCAATTCTTGCATCTCTGAAGCTCGGAATAATTTGAAATTTTGAACACTGGATCTTCATGACTTCATCAACCTGTTGACACTGCTATTCTAAGTTGGCCTGCTAAAAATAGCATATTTCTGAAGGTGATTTGCTATTTATAGTAACTGCTCATTTCTGATACCTCCACAACTCCGTTTGATTTGAAATTCGAATGAGGCACTCCTCACCACGTGACCTGCCTGCTGACATCGGCGCCTGTTGCTGACTTGCTATTTTTAGCCTGTTTCTGAAATGACTTACTATAAATAGTAAGTGCTCCGTTTGCCTTCAAATTTTATC
>VDFB02272842.1:0-25629 GCA_007258455.2 Sequoia sempervirens
AGTTGATTGGTACACCAAGGAGTACGCAACAGTAAAAGAGAGGTCAAGTAGAGTTATTCAAAACAGTATACTTTACCTCAACAACAAGAAGACCAGGAGGGTAAGCGTGCCTAGAGCAGAGCCGCCAGTGGTGAATCTTTCGCTACCTTCCTCGTCAAAACCTAAACAAAAGAAGAGGAGTAACCCTCCTAAGAAAGGTCAAGCGTCAAACAATTCAAAAGGCAAGGCGCTTGCTATTGATACACACATGGAGCCTGACAGACAACCTATTACAGAGCCAGTTCAGAGGCCAGTTCATAGTCCACCAGTGCCTGAGGTTCAGCCACAAGTTCCTACACCAGTTCTGGAGCAGTTACCAGCATCAACTCACATTGCATTGGATTTGGACTCCCCGTCTCGCAGTGGTTCTTCTACATATTCACTCTCATCACAACTTCTTGTCGTTAGTACAAACCCTTCTAGTAGCATTAGTCAAGATCAGTCTTGGATTGAAGCTCAACTAGGAAGGAAGAGGAGGCAGCCATCCTATGTCCTTAATCATTCAGATTTTGATCAGGTTTACCAGGATGCGCTAGGCAAGAGGGTCAAGAACATGGTTCACGTGGAGAGGAATACTGACATGGAGATTGTCGTTGAGACTGCTATACCTCAACAGGGGAAGAGTTTGGACGAGTCGGAATCTCAGGATTTCGAAGTTATCACAGTCAACCTTGGTTGTAGCACACGTCAGACTCAGGGTGATCTCCTACAAGTTGCTACAGACAGTGCCAGGGATAAAATGTTGAAGGATGGAGAAGATAAGGCAGCCCTCAAGGTTGAAATCAGACAACTTCGCCAGTATATTTCTAGCCTTGTACACAGGTCAGATGTCATTGCCACACCCCCATCGATGCTTGAGCCTCCAGCAGAACATGGCCAACTTAATCATTTGGTTGCATATGGCAAGCGTTTGGATGAGTGGGAGGAGGAGTTCATTGCTAGAGGCCGTGCTATGCTTACAGAGTTATATCAGTTGCGGTACAATGCACGAGAGCTCTGTCTTCGTCTCCAAGATGAGGAGCAAGACATGGCCTTTAACAGACCCCGAGATGAGATTATGATTGCTCACTTGAGTATGGCTTATGAATCAGTCATAGATGCAAAAGATAGAGAAGCTATCTACTCTTGGAAAACACAGTTGGTTTTCAAGGCAAAGATAGAGGAGACTATGGTGTCAGAGTTGGCTGAGAGTAGAGAGCACGTTACTAGTGCACTCCGGTTTGTGAGGACTCTAGTATCTCGCTTACCATGCCGATATTAGATTGAGGGTGGTGCGTATGTTGAGCTTATCGACATTCAGTTAGAGCTCCAAGCACTCGTTCATACTATTTTCAGTGGGGAGGCCCGTTGGCTGTAAGATTAATCAGCTTACAGTCATGTCAGTGTTGTTCGATGAAGCAACGAGGAGTAGGGGTGAACTTCAATCCCAGATCACAGCTGGTGAGGACATGCTGCACAGGCATAGCATTCTTCGTCAGAGTATCAGAGCTCCAGATAGTGATGCAGTTAACAATCTCGTTGAGGGATTGGTTGCTCGAGATCACAATCAGTCGACTTTAGTTCCCACCTCTCAGAATAGACATTATATACAGGAGTTAAACTTGGCGTTACCTTTTCAAGTTAACTCGCTGTCTCACCTCATGCATATCTATTCTGAGATCAGCTTTATTTACTTGGAGTTTTATTTAGGGTTTTTCGTTAACTGATGGTAGTATTCCAGTTAACTTGCTTTCAATAAGGACGTGCATGCTTGCACAATTGTCTATTTTTAGATTAGATGTTTCGGTTAACTGATGGTAGTTTTCCAGTTAACTGTATAGTTTCCTTTATTAGGGCTTAGCAATAAATCTTGCATGCATTGCAAGACTGTAGTTGACTCAAGGTGATTTTAGGGTTCCCTACACCTTTTGATGTCTATAAATAGGAGCTTTTGCTCATTTGTACATAACTTTTGCACGAGAGAGAAATATATGTTGTGCCTACCTTGCCCTCAATATTGCTCATTGTGTATCTGTTCATGTGTTTTTGCTATTATGATGAATTGTTATGCCACATAGGGTTTCATGCAATTATAATGGTGAATTCTTTCCTTAGTTAGATAAAATCTGTTTTGTGTTCAATAAACTTGTTCAGATTGAGATGATAGTTGTGCCACCTTGCCTTCAAGTAGAGAATCTGTACTTGGTTATCGTGTGTTGTTTCCAATAAACTTGTTTAGATTGAGCTAATAGATGTGCCACCTTGCCTTCAAGTTGAGAATCCATACTTGTTTATCGTCAGATAGTCATCCTTGCTTCATTTCCTCATGCTCTGTTTTCTTGAGGAAACTGGATAGATTTTAAATAATTAAGCCTAGTTGTAGTTAGTAGTCTGTGAAACCAAAAAATACTTAGCTGCAACGTATAGAGTTTTCTTGAAAGCCTTGTACCTCTACAGCTGAGACAAAAAGACAGGAGAGTTTAGATTACTTTTCCCTTTCCAAGCATTTTTGTTAAAGCACAACGAGGGAGCTTCCCCTCCTAATTTGAAGAGCACTCATTGCGTAGTGTGCATAGCTGTCCGTACCAACTTATACTCCAGAGGTGTTAGTTATTACGCCAACACACAAAAGATGTCAGTGAAAAGAATTTCATGTATTCTGAACATGAGATATAGCCATAGAAGAAGGCTTAGCTCCCAAACAAGAGTCTTTAACTCAATAAATTTTCTAAGACTAAGTTTTTTTTGTAAGAAATAGACCTTTGCATGCTTGGAAATGTTGCCAGTAAAGGTTCAAATGTATTTAGAACCTGATAGTGAAGGATGATGGATAATCTCTTGTTTGTCATTTGATTAGGCTTATCTGCTTGTTTCTTCCTTGTTTGAGTTTGTGGTTGTATACCTTGCCAGTAAATACAGTGAATTACTGAGAGGAAGGGATCAGTTCCTTTGCTTGAAACATGAAAGTGTTCTGCTTTATTATTCTCTTGAGATTGGATTTGCTTAGATTTCGGATACAACTCCTTGGATTGTGTAGTGATTGGGGCTTGAAGCATGCCTTCCTATATATGGCTATCAGATTCTCTTTATTTGAATTTCTATGCATTCTTCCTTGCCCGAGAACTGAAATTGATCAGAAGTGATTAGGTGTATCTGCTGGTTTCTTCCTTGCCTGAGTTTGTGGTTGGGAACATTGCTAGTTATTACAGTGAGTTGTTTACTGGGAGGGATTGGTTCCCTTGGTTGAAACATGAAAGTGCCTTGCTTTTCTGCTTTATTTTTCCCTTGAGATTGAATTTTCTTGGATTTTGGATACAGTTCCTTGGATTGTGTAGTGGTTGGTTCTTTAAGCCTGCCTTCCTCTATATCTGGCTGGTGCTTGGTGGTGGCTGGGACAGAGCTGTGCACGGTGTTGATGAAGTGACATAGAGGATAGCAGAATGGGATGTTCTCATAATCCACTTACTGTTTCCATTCTATGCTTGCACATTCATTAAGAAATCTACTCAACAATGACTGTTCGAGGTATAGATTGA
Source organism: Sequoia sempervirens (assembly GCA_007258455.2). Classification (NCBI taxonomy): domain Eukaryota; kingdom Viridiplantae; phylum Streptophyta; class Pinopsida; order Cupressales; family Cupressaceae; genus Sequoia; species Sequoia sempervirens. The sequence goes on from VDFB02272842.1 coordinate 3,555, forward strand.
CATGGATCTGCACATGGTGTAAAAGCCGCTATTATCTCAGAGGCTGCTAGGTATTCTCCAATTTTATATCCTAGGAAACCTACTAGACAACAGAGTAAGTCCAACACAAACTGGAATAGTACTGGGAAGAATATCTTTCAGGTTGAAGGCTAGAAGTTACGGGTTAACGAAGAGGTCAGTGTCATTGAGAATTGAAGGTCCTGGGAATATTGCATCCTTCGAATTTCCTGATGAAAAGATAGCCGTGAGGTATATTTTTGACATCATGCAGATGTTAATGGAGTAGAAGGGCCTCTATACATTATGCACACATGATTTCAGAGTTTTCTGACCTGGATATGCTTCCATGAACCTACAGATTGGAGCTTGTTCCTTGAAATCACATACTGGTTGTTCAATCTCTTGCTATGAAAACAAATTAGGGGGTGAATGCCTGTCTTTAATAATGACCATTTTTCTTTTTGGGAGGGAAAGATGACTTCTTCAGAGTTATTTGAGAATGCTGATGGAAATATTTTCACAGTTTATGCTTAGAGGAATGCTTTGTGTCACTCGCAGTTGCTGCTTCGAAGGATAGTGGACATAGTATAGGGTGGCTGTGGCTTCTCCCCACAGGGGTTAGAGATGAGTAGTTAGCAGAAGATAGTCTGTGATGTAGGGAAGATTGCTAAGAGATACATGACAAGGGACCTAAGTGTAATAATCCCTACCAAAATAATTTTAACCAAGCTTGGAATTTTTACAATTGTTGGAAGGTAAGCATTCCGTGAAACAGTTGGCATATCTGCTGGTCTGAAATAATCTTCATCTTGTTTTGAAATGATATTATAAACTAACACAATAATTTTCACTTGCTCATGCTGATGATAGTTATAATTTCAGTCTTATAAAATTCATTGCAGCAAAATAATCAAAGGGAAATTATTTATATATAACTTTTCTTTGCTGTTCAATATTACAATCACAGAAATTACCCACAGCAGAACAAAATATTCAACTTTAAATTACCAAATGCTGACCTTGACCTTTTATGTGCTGAGTTGTCACAAATCCCAATCAGCATTCTTTTACAACACATATTAGCTGTACGGAACCCCTTTACCAAATGCGGCCCCTCTAAGAAATGCACGACAAGTCTTTGTATGGTTGTGTTGGAAATTTCTAAGGCTTATATGCCTTATTCATGCATGAACCTCCTTTGTAGATGCTATGGTTAGCTTTGGTCAGCGTTGGAAAGGCCACACTAGTATATGTAAAAATCTTTCAAGCCTTCCTGTAATGTCCCCTTCTCGAACCTGACCTTTCCAGTGACTGTTGGCCTTTTTCTGGAAACCCGAAGGTTAGTTGGAAGGTAAAATTAGGGTTTCCTATTTTTAAGGATGTCCTTGCTCAGAGTTAGTGGATTCAATGGCGGATTCTTTCTGGGTTTTCAGAGAGCTTCGCAGTGGTATGTTCATCTCGGCTTTCTGAGCATCTTCAGGAATTTACTATTTTTAGTAAATTCTATTTCTGGCAGTTTTTCAGTTGGGTTCGACAGTTTGACTTCCTACTTAGTTTAATTCAGTTGACTTGGTCATTATTGACTTCGAGGCACAATTGGAGAGATAAAGTTGATATATTTAATTAAAAGTCACGTTTTAATATTTTATTCGAACGTTGACCCCTTGGCCTAGTCTATTGACTTTATGTTGTTTTGAAAAGTGGTCTTTTTGAGGGTGGCGCCTCATTAAGGATTATTTTATATTTTATCCAAAGTCAAATCAAGATATAAGGTGGGTGCATTTATTAAAGTATTGAATTTATTTTAAAAGTGAATATTCAACTTGAAGGAAAAGGACGCCATCTTTGAGGAGATTAGGATTTTTGACTTTGAGGGGAGTTTAGGGTTTCGAGAAGTCAACCTGAAATTATAAAAGGAAGACTTGGATCATCATTTGGGCATCTTTTATCTACAGGAATGTTATGCTGCCGGATTGGCTATGGGATTGCTTCGAGGAATGAAGGCCTCCTAGCTTGGGCATTGCTTCTCGCTTGAAAGACAGCGACTAGTGGTGATTTAGTGTAGTTTGTGAGTTACATTTAGTTTATGCATTGTAATCAGCTTATAGCATGGTTAGATCTGATTTGCATATTAGTGGTTTTCAGCATTTTGCATTATTTGTTACAGCAGATTCATGTTTTTATTCATAAATCAAAAAATATCAAAAATCTTGTTCTGGGTATTGTCTCATTGGTTTTCTCTGTTGGAAGAGACCCTTCATGAATATTTGCAGATTTTAGTACGAAGCTTATGATTTTATAATGCAAATCCGTCATTCCTTGAAGGCCGAACTTTCTAGAGTGCATTGGGATTCGTGTCAATAATTAATAGCCATTTTTAGATGCCATTTCTTATTACTAAGTTAGGTGCCATCATTTTTAGGGTCTATTGCATCAGATTTGAGATCATTTGGGTGAGAAATGAGAGAGATATGAGCATATGAGTGAATTCCTAGGTTGCTGGTTTTTAATTTAAAAGTGCAGATTTGTGGAAAAACAGAATTTGTATTTTGAACATTGGAAGGTTTATTGTTTTGGCTCTTCTAATCATTCTAAGAAGAGATCTTTTGATGTAATGTTAAGCTCTCAAATTCCTATGCTACCAGCAGGCGAATGAACATCATTTTGTAAGCTGACAGTAGTACTGGCAGCGGTTCTTTAATCTTGCTAAATTCTGATTTTAATTGCTTATCTGATATTCGGAAGTTGTTTTTGTAATATCTAGCATCTCCGTCATATGGTAGCTCCCATTCCGTCTCGGTCTGGAAAGCACATTCTTGACGTCGAGTATTTACAGCATCATTGTTTAGTTTCATTCAAGCATTGTTTTTGTAATCACTCCGTCATATGGTCGCCCCTCACTCCGCATTGGATTGGGTAGCATATACTTGACGTTGAGTTCCCTTTCAGCATTTAGAGTAGAAGACCCTCTGACCATATGCTCGCCATCATCGGCGCCATTCTTGGTTAGAGTTGCTTTCAGCATAAGCAGTTTGAATTTAGATCCTCTGACCAATGCTCGCCATCATCGGCGCCATACTGGTTAGAGTTGCTTCAGTACGTTTGGGTTTATCTTCTAACCTTAACGGGTACTTTGATTGTAATGTTGTAATTTGAAATTTGTGAAAAACGAAAAAAATTGGCTCGGAATATTTCACTTCCTAAACATAAATTGACCCTCGCACTTGCTGTTTAGCACATAATCTCAGCTTGTACACAACATATAATATTTTTATCTCATTCACTTTCTGCCCTTACACACACTGCACTATATTTTCTGATTTTTCACTAGTGCACACACCACAATTACAATTTTCTTATTTGCCTGTGAATTTAATAAATTTGTATTGCACACCTGGCAAACCTGTAAACCTGATGATAAACCAATTTGCTCGAAATGTGAACTCTGAATGAGCCCACCTCTGCAATTAACTAGGGAGGAATCTTGCACCACCAAATGAAATATGCTAACCAATTTTTTCGATAGTTTTACACAATATAAACCAGCACTAACCCACTTGATTAGCGTTAGCATCAAAACTGAAATCCAAGCATGAAAGAACTCACGCCAAGAATGTACACTCAATCCCAAGGAAGGATAGGTGTTGTCATATGTCATAGGTGTTGAAATGAAACAAACTCAACGTCAAGAATGTGCACTCAAGATCCCACTGAGGGCGAGGTGCTAACATATGACGGAGTGATTAATTGAAAACTGAAACTAATAGGCGGATAACCAGCCATGAAGCTACAACAATCTAATTCATCCGCTGCGGCGGGCATCCACTTGAGAGTGGGGATTCACCACTTTGAAGTGGGTACAAAGAGAGATACAAAGTCAATTATCCACACTGGCGGTAAACCATCCAGGGGTACTTAATGTGAGAAGAAAGAAGAATTAATTACAGCGATTAAGGACTGGAACAGAACTATTGTTTACAGTCTTACAAATAAGGAAAAGAGCTGCAAATTACATATGAATTTCAATAGCTTCAAAGCACATGAGTAATAGTTGATCCCATACAAACAATTATCTCTCTAACTGCTGATAATGAATCAAAAATCTGAACTTCTAAAGTCTGATAACAAAAATCAGTAAACTGAAAATGTCAACCAGCAACTGTGAAAACCAATAAAGTATTCATAACTCACTCAATTCACCTCCAAATCGAATGATGCCTTTTGCAGGAGTCTTCTAGGAGGTAGATGCCCAAAATCAAACACCAAACAGCAGCAAACTTCAACTTATAACTCTTGCACAAATTCCAATGCTCTTTAGAAAAGTACGACCCTCCTTGAAGGGGTGATTTTCATTTAAAAATCAGGTTCTTCAAATTAAAATCTCAAATTGAGCATGAAGGGTCGCCCAAGGTCAGCAATTGCATTGGTTAAATACCCAAAATCAAATTCAATATGAATTTAAAATTATGAATCAAAATCACCTTCAACTGTAGATGAACAAGCAAACCAAAATTGACAAAAACTCCAGAATTCTTCAATCAAATGAGCTCAATCTGCTAGTCTGATATTGAGAAGCAGCAATGTAGCCAACTAGGTGTTATCTTACAAACACGAAATTGGACGAAAAGCTAGGAGGTAGACATCCTCGAAGCAAAATATCAATTGTCATTCCGACAGCATAACTTTAGCATAATTTTCATGGATACCAAGGCTGAAGCAAAGCATTCATTTTATAGAAGAGTAGAAGACTCTTTAATTACTCCAAAAAGAACGCCAAGAGTCACATGAAACTTTTCAAATTTCCAAATTCAAATAATCCTTCGAGTGGCGTCCCTTTTTCAAGAATATAATTTCACTTTTATTTATTAAAACCATCTCCTTAAAGTGTGGCGTCCCTTTTTCCAAGGCATTTAATCTTTGAATAATATTTAAACTATATGAAGGCTTCCCCCTTCATGACCACCTTTTAACACAACTTGAAGTTATTCTCCTAGGCCAAGGGGTCAACTGCAATTTAAAACATTAATGCCTTTATTTATGAAATTCACCAAATACAACTTCTAAAAGCCAAAACTTGAATTCAGATAATTGCTCCAACTGGAAATGAAGTCCTGAAAGTTGACAATCTTCATACTGCCAAAATTAGAATTTACTATAAATAGTAAACTCCCTGAAAAGCCATAGAACCTCAGAACTGGAAACCCTAATTTTTCCTCAAACGAGCCTATAGGTTTCCGGAATAGGCTGATGAGTGATAGAACAGATCACTGATGAGAAGGGGACATTACACCAAAGCCAATCTTCGCCCGAGGATTTTCATCTTGTGGCAGTATTTGAACAAATCTTTCCAATCTCAAAGAATATCAAATACCCAGAATGCCAAGTAACTCAATTCATCCTCCTTTTATAATTTTTTTTGGAAATTTCCAGGAAGAAATTTTCTTTTTTTAATGATAAGCTTCCAGAAGGTAGTTTTTATAAATTGACTTTAGATTATTCACTTTTTCAAATAAAGTCCCTTCATAATTATTTTCCCGCCATCCAAGTGACTTTATAATTAATTAATTAAGTTATCTTCTTCCCGTTCACCTAGGCTGTAAAAGGGGACATTACATTGAGAATGTGAGAGAGATAAAAAACATCAGAGTCATGCATATATCACTAATATAATGGTGATTGACAGTCTTAATATTTCCTGAAGCCTAATGCAATTGATGATTCAGAAAATACAGTTTTTGGAATTTGTAATGATGCATTGAAATGTTCTATATTATGCAGATGCAATGCTTCTTATAATAGTGATAACAAAAATTAATCTTGTATTTGTGAGTTTTTGATGATTTACAATGAACTGTAATTTCTCTCTGTGACATGATTATATATGGCATGTTACTTTTAATGCTATAACTATGTTATGAAAATATGCTTATACACTTTACCTGACTATGAACAGTTTAGACATATTCAGTTTCTTTCGATCCTTAAAACCCTCTTTATACTTAAATGCAGAATCATCTGAGCCAGCAGGAAATTTGCAATATGATTATATGTAGTGAAATTGAAGTTGACCTGTATAAAACCTAAAATTTTGAATTGTTATAATCACTGTTAAGCCAGAAAAAATGACTTGGAAGTTTGAGACAAAAACAAAGATGTATCAGTGTTTCCATAATGATTTGTGTTTAATTTTTGTGGGATTAACTTTTCTTCCATTGGCAGTTCATTACACACCTGGTTAATCAGCTGGCTCGACATCAGTTTTTGCAAATTGCATGCCAGTTGGAAAGGAAGACAATGAATGGAGCTTATGAATTACTTAGAGTTATAGAATCTGAGTTACAAGGCTTTGTACAGGCAACTTCAGGGCGTGTGGTATGTAGTGATAGCATGCATGGTTCTCATTAGAGAATGTGACATATTTCCTTTATGTGAAATGATATTCTTACTGTAGAGAGTGAGTCTGGGCCTGCTAGGAAAGAAGTTGTGTTATAGGTTCCTGATATTTTCTATGGGTCTATTTGATCTCTCAGGCTGTACAGAGTTATCTGATTGATGAATTTATCTGCATGATGAATGCCAATATCCTTTGGCAGTAAAATATTTAGTCCAGAGTTCTCAAAAATCTTGTATGCATACAATCAGATTAATGAGCTGGAAAGCTTGTGGACAGAAAAAGCTTGTTTAGATGGAGAATTCATTCACATGGATTTGCATGGTTGTTACAGGAGCGTTGCCTATCTTTAATTGAAGCTGGATCTGAACCACATGAACAAGGAGCAGTTGATGACCGTGACACATTGCTTCATCGAATAAGGGACCTCTTAAGCATTCATACAAGTATGAGACTAGTTTTCCGTGTACTTATAAGGTCACCTCAACTTTTCCATGGATATTAGGTTTTATTGAGATTATATGAAATTTAAATGGATTTTGTAGGAAGTTTGTTGTGGAACATCTGGGTGAGAACTTATCTGTACCTTAATTCTGTTCAATGATACTGACATATCAACATATTTTGGTTTTGTATATTTGGCTTATTGTTCTTGTTGATAGATAACCAAGGAGCAGCACCAATGTACGTATCAGCACCTGGCATTGTCCAGCAAATTGGTAGCCTTCAGTCTGACTTGATGTCGCTTCAGTTGGATCTTGAAAATTCCCTTGCAGAGGACAAAAGCAAATGCATTAATGAGTTGTGAGTATTCTTGTACAAAATCTTTTTATGTTGGTTTTCAATTCATTGATATGTTCCATTTGTTCATGTCTTTTATAGACAGGACAGACAGTATGTTAGCAAAAATTAATTAGCATTCATCTGTGACTATGATCGACTTTCAATAAAAAAAATATACTATCTTTACTGATGACAAGGACAAACTATCTGAGGCCATGATGAACCTATAAATTTGATGGGAGTAAAACTAGAGAATATCTGAATGTTTTAAATTTCACCATTGGAGTCCACATGCCATATGAATTTTGAATTTCAAGTTTTTTTTGGTTACATGTAGGTTGTATTTTTATCATACTAATGTGGAAGATCAAGAGTCGTGTATGCAGGTGTGTTTGAGTTTAAATGAAAATGACCAATGCATATCCAGATCTCAATCACGTGTACAAACACACAGACGTGTGTGTGTATCATACATAAAGGAACCTATCCCCCTAATGTTTTGGATGGATGGGTGCTCTACATTATTCATTGACACCAATGAATGGATTAAGGTTGAGGTACTCTGCTAAGCTGTCAGCCCTACAATAGAAATAGAAAGGACCCTTACTGACACCTTAAGATATCTCCATCCATTCAATTCTTCAAAGAATAATAATCCAGATGACATTATAGGGATAAATTAGCTATGCTCCCTTATCCTTGATCAATTGATGGTTCATGAAGCTACTGGCTTCATTGATGATGGATGAGATGGGTGTTCCCCAAGGAATTGCTGTTGCATGTGTGATATTGGGGGGCGGATAAATAGGGGCTTAGTGCTCAAATGAAAAACACTAAGTATTTGGAGATGGTGGGGAAGGGGGACTGGGTCCTGCCACTAATCCCTCTCTCTATATATGTATATGTATAGATGAACATGTGTTTGTGTGCACAAGTACACACTTTTTTATTAAAGAAATGATTAGATAGATCTTTGCCACCCTTATGCTGTGATGAGCCTTGCTGGCTCTCAGTTCAAAACCCTCTTTTCTTAAGTCTTTAAAAGTGTTTTTAGAGTTTTTAAGAGAAATCTTAGTAGACAGAAGAGAAGGGGCGCAGCATATTTTTGCTCATAAAAGACAAATTTAAACTTATTTCTTCAAATTGAAAGTACAGAATGTATTATCTAACACCAATAGATAGATTAAGAATGATAAACATACCAATCAGGCTCCAGATTATTTAAATAAGAAACTGGCCAGATCTACAGCTGAGAAAAGTGAAAACAAGCCTGAATGCACGCCATGACTCCAGGAAAGGTTTCTCGGTGAAAGCGAGGTCTACAATCTTTCTGCAATAGCTAGAAACCATAATAGAACCAAAGGCAACAAGAGAAAGGAAGAGCGTTTTTTCTCTCTACTTCCTGCATGTACAAGGCTATGAAAACCCAATCTTGGCCGTCACAGTGACTATGGAAAACAATGCAGGAAGACTCTGTGGAAACCTCTGCCTCTGATGAAGGATGCGCCACCAAGAACCCTCAATTATTATACTGAAGAACAAACAACTGTATAAATAAATCTTCTGTCTGCAACTGTAGAACTTCTGTGTGAAGCCCTCAACTGTACTGATTCAGCTGATCTTTCACAGCCTCAAGAGTACTCAACACTGAAGAGTTTCCGTTCTCCAATGGACACAATGATCAAACCCTGGTCACAGGATATTGCTTTCGAAGGAAAAATGCAAGAACCGTCGAAATGATCCAAGTAGGTTTCTCATTACTGCCCGATACTTTATGCAAAGGCCTGAATCCCAAAATACGCCACTTTTGGATATTAAAATCTTTTAAAGAATATTTAATTCATTTCAATAGTATATGAATTAAATACTTGGGCGCACTTTATCCATTTAAGTGATTTAAAATATTAAATCACTTTTAGAGAATATTTAAGTGATTTAAAAATATAAAGTCAATTTGACTTTATAATTAAATATTAAATCAATTAATATTTAAATCACTTAAAAACCCATTACTCACTCAAAACACCATATAATCCTGTGCCGTTAGAAGCTGTCGACTCCTGCACTGCCAACGCCTGCTGTGAACCAGTCACTGGGCTCTGAAAACCAGAACGATCAAACTCTCCAGAAAGTACCACTGACCCTCTAACCAACCTGTTAGCCTACGAGAGTCTGAGTAATAGGCTAACCACCATCGAACATGATCATGCCGAAAAAGGGGACATTACATATGCATATTGCTGCTATGAGTTTTGCCATACCTTTGTCATGGTATGAGACATCTTATATGTCTGTTCTTGAAGGTTGGTGTTATGGAAAAATTTGAAGATTATATTGAGGCTGTTTATGTTGAAATGACACGCAAGTTAATTATCTTCCCTGTTGTTGTCTCATGTTTCTCTCTTATTTTCATGTTTGTGCTTGTAAGCAAGGCCAGCTGTTTGGTCATGTGCCTAGCTGGAGTTGATATAAATCACAGTGCTTTAGCCTTGTTTTTTCTCTGGTTTATCTGTTCTTCTGAAGAATTGAAAATCAAAGTCGAATTTGTATAGATGTTTACTGTGCACTTACCTGGGTATCATATGGAAATTATCTTTGCATAAATTATTCATGTAACTGCAATTTTTATTTCAAGCTTTGTTCAAGACTAACATTTTTCAGCGCGTCGTCTAGGATGCTTAGCCTTTGATCTCTAAAATTCAAATTGTATATATGGTAGCTGTATTCCACCATGGGAACATCAACATGTGAGTAGACATAAGAAAAAAATGACATCTATCTTTGAGTGAGTCAACAAATATAAAAAAAGTGAAAATACATGCAAGTGAGAATGTGAGTCAGCAATAAGGTAGCAAGGTTGTAATTTAATCTGGGATCAATATGTAAGAATATAAGTGAAACTTTCACTAAATCCAACCATGGAAGTTGAAATTGTGGTCACAAGTTATATGCCAAGACGTAGTTCAGATGGGTTGCTAAGTGTAGACCAAGATATAGATAGCAAAGAGAGAGATGAGGAGGAAGATCAGGTTGTCTTTGGTGGTGGCGAATTGAAGGAGATTGGACCCTTATGAGGTCTGCCAGGCTCAGGTTTGTGGCCAAAGATGCCATGACTAGCAAGAATCAATATTTCAGGCCATTCTTTAGAGTGGTATAGGTTCAATGTTGTCTTGAGGAGTGACCATAGAGAATGCACGAGAACCTCTTAGGGTGTGAGTGAACCTACCAATCTAGTGTTTGATACAAATAATCTATTCTTTTTCCCATCTTAGAGCCAGTAATAGAAATGAGGTGTGAAGTAATGTAATGACCTAACCCTTTCATAAAGTAACTTTTTTTAATTTTACACCAAACAAGTAAAGGTAATGAGTAATAAAGCCATTGCAATAAAATTTTTCTTTTCTTTTATTGATAATTTTCAAACAAGATACAACATATTTCAACATGTAATCCTTTTCTTTTCAAATATACATCAGAGTAAGAAAGCATACAAATACATACATAGCTCATGGAGCTTTCCAACAAATAGTAGTAAGATGGTCCAGGTTGCTTTCATTTCAAATCTTGGTTCTTCTGTCGCCTGCTGTGGAGAAGAAGCATCACTTAGGCGCTTTTCCGCCAACCACAGACTCTTAATGCGGTCCCCTGCACATCTATCATTTGATAGATGGCCCTTGCCTTGGACAAAGTGATTGGTAGAGTAACCGATAACGACAACCAATTGAGCATAGTGTTGTGTCCTACATAACTAGAACCTTTTAATCCCTCAATCCCGAACTAGTATGTAATACAGGATCACAGTGAACTGACAGTGTAGTCTCAATCATCACACAGTCTAAGTGGATGTCGTACATTGCACTACTTTGGCCAAAGTGTTTCATTCAGTATGTTCTACTGAGGGTCATTTGTCACATACACTATTCGGGGCCAATTTGACTTAAGGCTATCTTACACTATGCATAGGTATTGCCCTTCAATGGATAATCTGTCATCCCAAACTAACCTACAACATACTAAGCTACTAGAAATGATTCTACTTAGCAAGTAAGTACACATGCCCCCTCTCTTACTGGATTATCTATCCTAGGAGTAACACAAGCTTTCCTAGTTAACTTAATAACTTAGCTAGGTGTACCGCAAGTGACTCTTGCATTCAATCAAGCCTAATAAATAATATCTAATGCAAACAATATTCTTCTATTATGGACATCTTTTCAAACATTATATAACACAGCTAGAATGCTTCATTTTCCCTTTTACAAAAGACACACATATTCACTTCCTATGCACAAACAATAAGTACTTTTCAAACAGCATAATAATTCTTGCAAATAAATAGTAGAAGAATATCCCATGCCTGTATATGCTTTTCCCAAATTGAAGACAAAGCTGCCTTCACTTATAGCTCAATCCAGCACCTCGAATGAATTCCCAGTCCCTCAGAAATTGATAATTCTTCCTCTCAAAATTCCCTCTTTCCACATTCATAAACAACTAACAGATAATAACGAATTCCTTGGGTAGAATACGCCTTTCTCAAGGGTAATAGTGATCTCTCAGAAATTTAGTTACTGGCTGTAAATAATGTTCACTCAGAAATTGAATACTAGCTGCAAATATTGTTCACTCAGAAATTGAATACTGGCTGCAAATAATGTTGTAATGTCCCCTTTTCTAGGGAAAGCGCTTAAACTTGAATCTTGCATTCAAAGTGTTTCTCGAAGAGACATTAGGAGTGTTAGAGTTTGAGAAGTTCTAGTGTTGATATCTAATAAGATCAAAGATGATATAAAGATTTCGTTCTTGTCTTAGGTTTATTCATTTCCCTCTTATCTCTCATTATGAATGATACATTAGGATGGATATTAAAGATAGATGGAATTCTAGTATACAACTTATCAATTTGTTAACACATTCTTCTATCTTTCAATATCCCAATATATTCAGATATACTCATAAATCATAATATTCTCAAGTATATTTATAAGCATTAACTGAGATAATATTCCTAAGTCCGCTAGTCTTACCTTCTACACATTATTATCTTAATCCTTACTATAATGGCATGCATACCTGATAAATGAAGGATCCATCGACTTATATGAGTGTTATATATACCTTATGCTTGCCCAAAATGGTTGTGTTTCTTGGAATAGAGATGTTCCCCAAGAGGTGGTGCCATTCAATGGTCTTCACTATTGAATCATTAATCGTACCTCATTTCCTTAAGTGTCAATTTGATGAACCTTTAATCATTGCATATTTCGTTTCTCCTAATCGTTGACCTCTATTTAGTTTCTAGTTTGCTTAGGCACTCGTCTTTACCTCAGCGTGGCCGCTGCTGGCTTCACTAATTATAATACTTGTTGTCTTATAAGCATTATATCAATCGCTGCCTTCACACATATAGTAGCCGGCTTGCTATGGATTTGCTATCGCGGCTACTTGTCTAGAGTTGTTCTCAGGTAACTTTATCGGAGGTTTATTACCCTGTGTGCGGAGGAGAATACTACTGGTGGCGGTCGAGCCAAACTTAGAGTTCGCAGGATCTAACCACGATCTAGTATTGGTGGTGGGAGTTTTATAATAGAAGACCCTAAACCTTCCGTGGTGCTAACTATTGGTTTTCTTCCGTTCTGTCTGCATATAGACGTCCCTATCTTCCTATCCCTTTGATGTCGGCTTTTCTTCAACCACATTGATTTCGTCCAACGGTGATGACGTATGTCTCCCGTGATGATCATAATTCCTCTTAGACTTGCATTGCTCCCCTTACATAGCTTGGGTTGGCTGCATACTTCCTTGAAACGCTACCACAACAGTTGCCTTCCTCCATTTGACCCATACATGGTCACATTCGAAGGTTCTTCTTTCCTTGCTCGATTATATATCTCTCTATCTTATATTCGATCCCCTTATTTGATGATTATATATATATATATTTGTATATATTTAATATTTTTAGCTATAAAGTTATACCTATTAGTTTAGAGTTTTAATAAGAGTTTCATCTAGTAATATTATAGTATATATTATAGATAACCACGACATAAATAATGGTTAAATTATTATTAAAAATCATATTTAATTATAATATTATCTATAATAATTATTATTGTATTTAAGTTGCAATTTCTTGAATTATTTATCATGTTCTTGACATCTTTGATGTTGCAATTTCGGGGGACATGACAAATGTTCACTCAGAAATTGAAGAATGAACATATATTAATGCTTAAGGTGATACGCAATGATATATGAAGAAATCACAAAGACAAATGACAAAAGCTAGTCAAGAGAATGAGAATGGTGAATTAGTACGATTTAGGAGAGTTGGGCGATTATTTATAGTGAACTTAGCCTCCAACATTCCCTACAACCATGGCATGTGAATTGACACCACTACCATTTGAAATATTCAACTTGGAGGTGGCGCCAATTCCAACCCATACTTAGCAATGGACATGGTGAATCGACCTCCAATTTTGCCAGCATTATGAAGACTATTTCCAAAAGCACATGGAGAATTTCATAAATCAACACCTACATAAAATGGTTTCAGAGGTGGCGCCAAACTCATGAGATTGCAGGATTTTCATATTTCAGAGAAGTCAATCATAATTTATTAACACATAGCCTTTATTGACTATCTTTCTAGTTGAGTCGACAAAATATCAATTACTGCGTTGAATTTAGTCAAGCTATAGATTTCGACTAATAAATAATAGTTATCGATTACCCTTAATAGATATATCATTGTGTTGGATTGAGCTATAAGTGAAGGAAGCTCTGTCATCAATTTGGGAAAAGCATATACAGGCATGGGATATTCTTCTACTATTATCTGTTATATGGTAGAATACACCTTTCTCAAGGGTAATAGTGATCTCTCAGAAATGTAGTTACTGCTTGTAAATAATGTTCACTTAGAAATTGAATACTGGCTGCAAATATTGTTCACTTAGAAATTGAATAATGAACATATATTAATGCTTAAGGTGATATGCAATGATATATGAGGCAATCACAAAGACAAATGACAAAAGCTAGTCAAGAGAATATTATCATAATGCTCCATTTTCAATTTTCAATTTTCACTTCCTATGCACAAACAAAAAGTACTTTTCAAACAGCTATAAGTACTAATAATATAAGTACTTAATAATAATGTAAGTACTAATACTATAAGTACTTATAGTAATGGTATAAGTGATACCATAAGTGATAAAATTGAGCTATAAGTGATACCATTACTATAAGTACTTATATTATTACAAGTACTTATAGTAATGGTATAAGTGATACCATAAGTGATAAAATTGAGCTATAAGTGATACCATTACTATAAGTACTTATATTATTATTACTTATAGCTGTTTGAAAAGTACTTATTGTTTGTGCATAGGAAGTGAAAATTGAAAATTGAAAATGGAGCATTATGATAATATTCTCTTGACTAGCTTTTGTCATTTGTCTTTGTGATTGCCTCATATATCATTGCATATCACTTTAAGCATTAATATATGTTCATTATTCAATTTCTGAGTGAACAATATTTGCAGCCAGTATTCAATTTTTGAGTGAACATTATTTACAGCTAGTAATTGCATTTTTGAGAGATCACTATTACTCTTGAGAAAGACAACTCTGTCATAAATTTGGGAAAAGCATATACAGGCATGGGATATTCTTTTACTATTATCTGTTATCTGTACATAGGGTAATAGACTAACAGATAATAGATATACCAGTTACCCTTAACTGGTGATATATCCAATTGTACATAGGGTAATAGTAATGGTTTTAGAGGTGGCGCCAAACTCATAAGATAGCCTTAAGTCAAATCGGCCCTAAATAGTGTATGTGACAAATGATCCTCAGTAGAACATACTGAATGAAACACTTTGGCCAAAGTAGTGCAATGTATGACATCCACTTAGACTATGTGATGCTTGAGACTACACTATTAGTTCATCGTGATCCCGTATTACATACTAGTTCGGGATTGTGGGATTACAAGGTTCTAGTTATGTAGGACACAACACTATGCTCAGTTGGTTTTTGTTATTGGTTACTCTACCAATCTCTTTGTCGAAGGGAAGGGCCATCTATTGAATGATAGATGTGTGGGGGACCGCATTAGGAGTCCGTGGTTGGCGGAGAAGTGCTTGAGTGATGCTTCTCCTCCACAGCAGGCGACAGAAGAACCAAGATTTGAAAGGAAAGGAACCTGGACCGTCTTACTCCTATTTGTTGGAAAGTTCCATGAGCTATGTATGTATTGGTATGCTTTCTTACTCTGATGTATATACAGAGCTGCCTTACTCTAAGTGAATTCCCAAAATTGAGCTATAAGTGAAGGCAGCTCTGTCATCAATTAAGACAACTCAATCCATTTAATAATGAGATGTATATACAAAGCTCTGTATTTGTATGCTTTCTTACTCTGATGTATACCATTACTTGTGCCTGTATATGCTTAAGGCGATTTCTTCCAACACCGTGTATAATTCAAAGTCCGAATTTGATCCCATAAATTAAGCCAAAGTCCAATACGTGAATTGAAATCGGTTCATTTAATTAAATCGACTCCTTTAAGTAATTTAGAAATAATTTGATTTCCCAAAGTTGACATGATAATATTAAATTGACTCACTATTAAATCAGAATAATTCGATTTTCAAAGATTGGAATAAAAAGTGATATATATATATATATATATATATATATATATATAGTGAGCCAGCCAGCATACATCTAATATATATATATGTATGTATGTATGTATGTAAAATTCGTAAGACAATAATAATAATAATAATATTAATATCCACATTATACAGGATGTGTGCGTATATACATATATATACTTGTATATACCTCTATGCACACGTATGTGTAGGTATACCATATCGATACATTTGTACGAGCATATCCATTTGCCAATGTACGCTTGTATCAATATGTATATCCCTATAGATACGTGTATATACTATACATATGTATATATGTCCACATCTGATTCACTTACATCCATTTACGTTCCCATCATATTGATAGGTGTGTATGTGTGGTATCTTTATACATATGCATCTACGTGTCATTGGATCCTCCTGACATGCATGTGCATACATATAAACATACTTCCACCTACATCCAACCTATCCATATGATCGTAATATCACAAGATAAATCTCAAAACCCTCATAGATAAACATCACTTGCAAATGCATATAAAAGTAAACAAGACTCGTAATGCAAACATACAAGCTAAGGATGACTTACCTATAACCCACACAAACTGACTTAGTTCACTCAATCTAAGGTGATGTGTGTGTATGCTTAGATAGTTTTACTCTACCCGTTACCCGACCAAGATCTTCTCCTGAGTGATACTTCCCCTCCACCTAGAGGAATGATACATATACTTGCATCCACTAACATAAGCTCACAGTAGTCAAATGTTCATAACATAAGCAGTATACATAAACATCTTAGAAGTTAGAATAATCACAATTCAATAACCTTCTATTCTCATAAATGCAATATTTCACCAAGTATAACACCAATTGAAGTAACATTAAATGAGACAATCATCAAATGTGAAAACACTTATATTGATAACAAGGAACAGCATATTTTATTCATCTTCAGAATTCTTATTACAATCCATTTTACCCTATGCAGTAATAGTAAATAGTAACTATACAATAAGGGTGTAACAAGTAAGATAAACAGGGCAACAATCGAAATTCTTGAGTAGAGGAGTCATTTGCAGATCCATGAACGCTATGTGAACTTAAAATCAAGATCCAGTGTCCTTTGACATGAAGATCAGTTGCCTCATATCTCACATGAATCACCATGAAATTATGATCCTGAAGGAAATGCATTGGAAAATGCTCCTTTGTACATTAGAACTAGACAGTAATACTAACCTTGGAAGTCATTCGGGCATTGTCAAGAGATATGCCCCTTTAAGTCCAACAGCATGCAAGAAAACATGGCTGACCTGCAAAGAATCAATGGGCTTACAGAGGTCACATGTTCTAAGGCTCAGTTCCTTTGCATCATGCTCTCTTACCTCTTCAAGTTTTGTTTGAATCATTTTTGAAACAATGTGGAGACTTTGTAATCTAACCACATGTATCTATGAACAAGTTGGCCCACATGTTTTTCAGTAGACTCCTGATAGTTTGCAGTTTCTTTTTTTAGTTGATAATGGAAATTTACAATTTGTCAGTTTGTTTTCTAATTGTACACACTACTTATTGAAGGTGTCAAACGTGTTTAATTCCATAAAGAGAGGAGGCTTGGGATTGCTTGGGAAAAACTTTCCTTGAGATTGACAATAATATGCACTTCTGTTGTCATCACTGTTGAAGCAGTGACAAGAGAGAAATTTAGTGCCTGATTTCTCTAGTTATGAATTATTGATTTTTGAGTGTCTTGACATTTTGGCCTGCTATGACAGAAGAGTTTCCATATTTGGGAATGAATTCAGCACAAAATATCCTAGAGAAGTCAGGAATTTTTTTTATGTACAACTTAGGTCATTAAAGTTGAATCATTACTTTACAGTTTTTGCACTTTCTATTTACTTTTCTATATATGGGATCTGTGACAGTTCAATAGTCTTTTCCAGTCATGGCCAAAATTTATTTGTGTACCATTATAGTATTTAAAATCTTAATAGAACATTTTAAATCTTTCCCTTATAGTAATTATGAACTAGAATTATTTTTACTGTTTTAATAATCTGTAGCACACTGCAAAATGAAATCCAATTTTCAATATGCTCGTCTTCTCGTTGTTAATGCTCCTTTTTCTGTAGTCTTTGTTTTGCCTATAGTGCTAATTATTACATTATTACATTTTGATAGTAAAGCAAAAATGTTTCATGACTTGGGACCAGTAGTCATCGTTATATATATATTGTCTAATTATTCATAAATTATTATTTGAAAATAATTTGTAATATGTAGTCTGTAGTATTTTGAGCAACAAATGTGCTTTAAAGGAAAATAACTGAAAATTGCAAAGACATCAGATGTAAACTTGTGAATCCTAACTAGCATTTATGTAAGAGAGATCAAAGTAGATGTATGCCATGTATTCTATTAGAGAGAGTTTCCGTGTAGTAAACAAAATGATATTGTTTTAGAGGAACTATGTTTTGGAAGGATTGATAGAACATGAGACAAATGTCTTATACTTGTACCATGCTAACTTGTAGGAGATCATATTTACTGATTCGATGACTACCATTGCCTCACAATAGGCTGCACCTCCCCACTGCCTACTCCATTTTACTTTCATATTTTCACTTTTCTTTCCTTATTTTTTTCTTTTTCTTTTTTTTTGAAAATATGTTGCACTCATATCTCAAGACTCAGGAATTGACATTTTTTAGTTGCAAGAAGTAATGATGGATTATAGTGCTAATATTATATGCCTGTTGCTGATTAGGTGTACTATTATAAGAAGAATGCAACGGCTTCTATTTGCATCCTCCACTACTGCACAGCCAATATTGACGCCTTGGGTAAACATTTGTCTTTCTGTAACAATGCTATTAAATAATTGATGATAGTTCTCTGCCAGTAACAATTTATATTTACATGTTTAAAACTCAAGCATTTATACAGGGTTTTCTGTCAATCATAGTTTATCAAAAGAAATTGATTAACACATTTTAGGTGTTGAATTAAATGTTCTGTGACTCAGTATGTCATTACATCTTTGTATTGTACTATTGGTTTCCTAGAACATTTTTTAAAATTTAGTGAAGCAGTACTGATCCTAGCCACATACGAAATTTGTCTTCTATGAATGTTATGTTTTCAAGATTACAAACTGGCAAAATTAAGTGGGAAAATCTGGTTGCTTCAATTATTGAGTGGATGAATGGTCTTGAATTTGAAGGATAGCAGAGATACCTTATTGGAAAATCCTTCATTGGATAGCATTCAGTGCAAGGGATCTCAGGTCTACTTAAGGCTTTGTGATACATACATATACAACTTCTTAAATCATCATGAGCATGTTGAAGCCTTAATGTAATGTTTAAACTAATGGTTAGACAGTACTTGGACTCTCTGGGTCAATTTGTAAGTGTCATTTGTATGTTTCTCTCGAAATAGATCCAAAATTAACAAATTTTGTTATTGCTTATTACATGTGGAGTTAACCATTGTATAGATAATTAGCAAAATGGAAGCTATATATTCATAGCCTAAAATACATGCTAAAAAGAAATATAGCACAGTATCTTCCATTGCTAGTATATCTAACTCCACTTCAAGTGACAATTTACAATTCAAGCTGTATATCCTTTTAGAGATTCCAAGTGTGCATTATCAAGGGTAATGAAAGTTATGTTTGACCTTGTGTGTGTGCTATTTCAGGGTATCCTCAATTGAAGTGGCAACTTCAAATGACGTGCCTGATCTTTCTAAAATTTCGGAGACATCATAAAAAGAAGTACCCATGTTCAGGTTCATCACAGATGCAAAGGACATCATAGGAATTTGAAAGGGAAAAGTTTGTATAGCTCTACATAAAGGCTGTGTTGCTGTTTTATTACAAAAGGGAAAAAAAGCATAAAGACAACATCCCTAGGGGCTAGTGATGATAATGATAGAAATAATTCTAACAGAAAAAGAAAGGATTTCTTACCTTTTGATGGTTCTTTGAAATCTAAGATGAGAGAGAAATTGCCCTCAATATTTAGATGGAGAATAGAAAAGTAACAAAGAATATAATACATAAGATGATGTTAGTAACAACATGCAATTTATTTCAGAAGATCCACACAATGCAGAGAAAAAATATTTAGATGGAATAACAGAGAAGAATAATGGGAATTCCATAAATGATTATGGTTGACAGGGAAAACTGTCATTGCAACTCATGATTTGTATTGGTAGAGCGTTGTATAGATAGAATAGAAAATAATAATGGGAATTCCACAAATGATGATGATTGATGAGGCAAACTGTCATTCCAACTCATGATTTATTTTGATAGAGTTGTGGTTGCAGGCACCAGTTTTTTGCTTCATTCTAAGGGCATTGCAGTACACCGAATAGGATAGGAACATCTAACCACAGTGGATGAGTTATTGGAGGACAATTCTGATGATGGGAAAATAACTTGTGGAGTTTGATTTTGATGAAGCTGACACTCAAATTTTAGAGAAGGCCAAACCAAAAGTAAATAAGAAGAGTTAGATAGATTACTGACTCAGATTATAGTATATAGGTCTACACCTAAGGAAAATTACTGGAAATACATAAAAAGAGGGATGCTCTGTCATGTCCCCTTTTTCAGATAAGAAAAATATTTTAATAATTTAATTTAAGCTGCCTGGAAAGTAATTTCAATTTTATAAAAGACAACTTATATTTTATTGTTAAATTATAAAGTACCTCAAAGTGATCTTGTAAAGTGTTTTTAAAAGAGAGTCTAAACTGATGTTGCTTGGACAAAGGGACAAATTGAAATATTAAAATTAAAAGAAAAAGAAATTCTAGAGACTTTTTGGAGGAAGAAAAATAGCAAACAAGTGATTATAAAAGGAGTTGGGCTTGAGGAAAATCATCAATTGCTTGTTGCCAAAAATCCTTTTTTTGAAGATTGAGTATTTGTGTTTATCTTTTGGCCGGAGGACGAAAACCCTCTTGGTAATGAATTTAGAGGATGAAAACCCTCTTAGTTTCTAGATTTGATTTGGGGATGAAAACCTTCTTTTTGAACAAAGGCGATTCCATCTAGGGATTGCATTTGGATGGAAATTTTGTTGGAAGAGCATATTGAAGATTTCAAGAGCTGTGTTGAAGATTGAAGAACTTTGAGATATAGTCAATTCCAGTTTGGTTATTGTCAGTTTGTCTATTAGTTATTTTCACTTTCACAATCATTGTATGATTTTAGAATATTTAATAATATTGGTGGAAACAGTATTTATTTGGTTGGAGTTCATAAATCGATTATTGATTTTACCATAGTAGACCATAACATCTTGTTGTGACCTTTTCACACATCGCCCCATTCAAGATGGGGACCCCTAATTTTTGCTCCATTCTTGTCTTTTGGGCTTTGGTTTTGTCTCTCTCTCTCTCTCTCTGCCGGTCTCTTTTCTATTTGCCTTTCGAGGGACGTGCCCACCATTGAGCTTAAACGTGAATTTTGGCCAAGTCTGAAAATTAGGGTTTCCATCCTTCTAGTCAGTCTGAGGTCGAACAAGGTGAATAAATTGAAAATAAAGACTAACACTGTTGTCAGTATGCTTCCAGCAGGCTCTCAGCAAATTTTCATCAAATTCCGGCTACTTACTATTTTTAGTAAGCGTACAATTCAGGGTGTTTTCTCAGCATTTTGGAAATTTAGACAGTCACACTACATCCAGAACATATCAAGCTGCTCGTGTGCAAAATTTGAGTTGAAACAGACAACTTACTATTTTTAGCAGTTCAGCTTCCGAAGCAGATTTTAGGGTTTAGATGCAGAGTTTTTCAATGCATGTCTGGAGATTCCTTTTGGGTTTTCAGAGACCTTCGCGATGGTGTAACATGCAAAATGAGATGATAACTTTCAGAGTTCAGCCTTCAGAGGCTATTTTTAGGGTTTGCATGTCAAGGTTTTCTTTGCATGTCTGCATATTGCTTATGAGTTTTTCGAGAGCTTCCTAGTGACGTGACATGCAAACAGGGATGGTCACTCATTTGGGAACTTACTATTTTTAGCAGGTACATCCCGGCAGCCGCCTCCCAGCACTTCAGAATCGCGAGCTGATCGTAGTGCAGCAGAAACGAAGACAAACGAAGATCATTTGATACGCATGCAGAACAAATTAGGGTTTCCAGCTTCGGGGCCCGAAAAGGGGTAAAAAGTCAAAAT